>CAMPDV010002037.1:0-81542 GCA_946699065.1 Loxodes magnus | reverse complement strand
TTAAAAATTACACAACTATTTTTCATACATTGTTAACTCACTCTGGTATTAAAATTTCGTATTCTTACTTCAAAACATCTATAAAACAATGTTTTTTTTTACTTTAAAAATTACACAACTATTTTTCATACATTGTTAACTCACTCTGGTATTAAAATTTCGTATTCTCACTCCAAAACATCTATAAAACAATGTTTTTTTTTACTTTAAAAATTACACAACTATTTTTCATACATTGTTAACTCACTCTGGTATTAAAATTTCGTATTCTCACTTCAAAACATCTATAAAACAATGTTTTTTTTTACTTTAAAAATTACACAACTATTTTTCATACATTGTTAACTCACTCTGGTATAAAATTTCGTATTCTAACTTAGAAACACTTCAAAAACAATTTTTTTTTTTACTTTAAAAATTACAAAAACTATTTTTCATACATTGTTTATAGATGTTTTGAAGTGAGAATACGAAATTTTAATACCAGAGTGAGTTAACAATGTATGAAAAATAGTTGTGTAATTTTTAAAGTAAAAAAAAACATTGTTTTATAGATGTTTTGAAGTGAGAATACGAAATTTTAATACCAGAGTGAGTTAACAATGTATGAAAAATAGTTGTGTAATTTTTAAAGTAAAAAAAAACCTTGTTTTATAGATGTTTTGGAGTAAGAATACTAAATTTTAATACCAGAGTGAGTTAACAATGTATGAAAAATAGTTGTGTAATTTTTAAAGTAAAAAAAACATTGTTTTATTTATGTTTTGGAGTGAGAATACGAAATTTTAATACCAGAGTGAGTTAACAATGTATGAAAAATAGTTGTGTAATTTTTAAAGTAAAAAAAAACATTGTTTTATAGATGTTTTGGAGTGAGAATACGAAATTTTAATACCAGAGTGAGTTAACAATGTATGAAAAATAGTTGTGTAATTTTTAAAGTAAAAAAAAACATTGTTTTATAGATGTTTTGAAGTGAGAATACGAAATTTTAATACCAGAGTGAGTTAACAATGTATGAAAAATAGTTGTGTAATTTTTAAAGTAAAAAAAAACATTGTTTTATAGATGTTTTGAAGTGAGAATACGAAATTTTAATACCAGAGTGAGTTAACAATGTATGAAAAATAGTTGTGTAATATTTAAAGTAAAAAAAAAACATTGTTTTATAGATGTTTTGAAGTAAGAATACGAAATTTTAATACCAGAGTGAGTTAACAATGTATGAAAAATAGTTGTGTAATTTTTAAAGTAAAAAAAAACATTGTTTTATAGATGTTTTGAAGTGAGAATACGAAATTTTAATACCAGAGTGAGTTAACAATGTATGAAAAATAGTTGTGTAATTTTTAAAGTAAAAAAAAACATTGTTTTATAGATGTTTTGAAGTAAGAATACGAAATTTTAATACCAGAGTGAGTTAACAATGTATGAAAAATAGTTGTGTAATTTTTAAAGTAAAAAAAAACCTTGTTTTATAGATGTTTTGAAGTGAGAATACGAAATTTTAATACCAGAGTGAGTTAACAATGTATGAAAAATAGTTGTGTAATTTTTAAAGTAATAAAAAACATTGTTTTTGTTATGTTTTGGAGTGAGAATACGAAATTTTAATACCAGAGTGAGTTAACAATGTATGAAAAATAGTTGTGTAATTTTTAAAGTAAAAAAAAACATTGTTTTTGTTATGTTTTGGAGTGAGAATACGAAATTTTAATACCAGAGTGAGTTAACAATGTATGAAAAATAGTTGTGTAATTTTTAAAGTAAAAAAAAACCTTGTTTTATAGATGTTTTGAAGTAAGAATACGAAATTTTAATACCAGAGTGAGTTAACAATGTATGAAAAATAGTTGTGTAATTTTTAAAGTAAAAAAAAACCTTGTTTTATAGATGTTTTGAAGTGAGAATACGAAATTTTAATACCAGAGTGAGTTAACAATGTATGAAAAATAGTTGTGTAATTTTTAAAGTAAAAAAAAACATTGTTTTATAGATGTTTTGAAGTGAGAATACGAAATTTTAATACCAGAGTGAGTTAACAATGTATGAAAAATAGTTGTGTAATTTTTAAAGTAATAAAAAACATTGTTTTTGTTATGTTTTGGAGTGAGAATACGAAATTTTAATACCAGAGTGAGTTAACAATGTATGAAAAATAGTTGTGTAATTTTTAAAGTAAAAAAAAACATTGTTTTATAGATGTTTTGGAGTGAGAATACGAAATTTTAATACCGGAGTGAGTTAACAATGTATGAAAAATAGTTGTGTAATTTTTAAAGTAAAAAAAAACATTGTTTTTGTTATGTTTTGGAGTGAGAATACGAAATTTTAATACCAGAGTGAGTTAACAATGTATGAAAAATAGTTGTGTAATTTTTAAAGTAAAAAAAAACCTTGTTTTATAGATGTTTTGAAGTGAGAATACGAAATTTTAATACCAGAGTGAGTTAACAATGTATGAAAAATAGTTGTGTAATTTTTAAAGTAAAAAAAAACATTGTTTTATAGATGTTTTGAAGTAAGAATACGAAATTTTAATACCAGAGTGAGTTAACAATGTATGAAAAATAGTTGTGTAATTTTTAAAGTAAAAAAAAACATTGTTTTATAGATGTTTTGGAATGAGAATACGAAATTTTAATACCAGAGTGAGTTAACAATGTATGAAAAATAGTTGTGTAATTTTTAAAGTAAAAAAAAACCTTGTTTTTGTTATGTTTTGAAGTGAGAATACGAAATTTTAATACCAGAGTGAGTTAACAATGTATGAAAAATAGTTGTGTAATTTTTAAAGTAAAAAAAAACATTGTTTTATAGATGTTTTGGAATGAGAATACGAAATTTTAATACCAGAGTGAGTTAACAATGTATGAAAAATAGTTGTGTAATTTTTAAAGTAAAAAAAAACATTGTTTTATAGATGTTTTGAAGTGAGAATACGAAATTTTAATACCAGAGTGAGTTAACAATGTATGAAAAATAGTTGTGTAATTTTTAAAGTAAAAAAAAACATTGTTTTATAGATGTTTTGAAGTGAGAATACGAAATTTTAATACCAGAGTGAGTTAACAATGTATGAAAAATAGTTGTGTAATTTTTAAAGTAAAAAAAAACATTGTTTTATAGATGTTTTGAAGTAAGAATACGAAATTTTAATACCAGAGTGAGTTAACAATGTATGAAAAATAGTTGTGTAATTTTTAAAGTAAAAAAAAACATTGTTTTATAGATGTTTTGAAGTGAGAATACGAAATTTTAATACCAGAGTGAGTTAACAATGTATGAAAAATAGTTGTGTAATTTTTAAAGTAAAAAAAAACATTGTTTTTGTTATGTTTTGGAGTGAGAATACGAAATTTTAATACCAGAGTGAGTTAACAATGTATGAAAAATAGTTGTGTAATTTTTAAAGTAAAAAAAAAAATTGTTTTATAGATGTTTTGAAGTGAGAATACGAAATTTTAATACCAGAGTGAGTTAACAATGTATGAAAAATAGTTGTGTAATTTTTAAAGTAAAAAAAAACATAGTTTTTGTTATGTTTTGGAGTGAGAATACGAAATTTTAATACCAGAGTGAGTTAACAATGTATGAAAAATAGTTGTGTAATTTTTAAAGTAAAAAAAAACATTGTTTTATAGATGTTTTGGAATGAGAATACGAAATTTTAATACCAGAGTGAGTTAACAATGTATGAAAAATAGTTGTGTAATTTTTAAAGTAAAAAAAAACATTGTTTTATAGATGTTTTGGAATGAGAATACGAAATTTTAATACCAGAGTGAGTTAACAATGTATGAAAAATAGTTGTGTAATTTTTAAAGTAAAAAAAAACCTTGTTTTATAGATGTTTTGGAATGAGAATACGAAATTTTAATACCAGAGTGAGTTAACAATGTATGAAAAATAGTTGTGTAATTTTTAAAGTAAAAAAAAACCTTGTTTTATAGATGTTTTGGAATGAGAATACGAAATTTTAATACCAGAGTGAGTTAACAATGTATGAAAAATAGTTGTGTAATTTTTAAAGTAAAAAAAAACATTGTTTTATAGATGTTTTGAAGTGAGAATACGAAATTTTAATACCAGAGTGAGTTAACAATGTATGAAAAATAGTTGTGTAATTTTTAAAGTAAAAAAAAACATAGTTTTTGTTATGTTTTGGAGTGAGAATACGAAATTTTAATACCAGAGTGAGTTAACAATGTATGAAAAATAGTTGTGTAATTTTTAAAGTAAAAAAAAACATTGTTTTATAGATGTTTTGGAATGAGAATACGAAATTTTAATACCAGAGTGAGTTAACAATGTATGAAAAATAGTTGTGTAATTTTTAAAGTAAAAAAAAACCTTGTTTTATAGATGTTTTGGAATGAGAATACGAAATTTTAATACCAGAGTGAGTTAACAATGTATGAAAAATAGTTGTGTAATTTTTAAAGTAAAAAAAAACCTTGTTTTATAGATGTTTTGGAATGAGAATACGAAATTTTAATACCAGAGTGAGTTAACAATGTATGAAAAATAGTTGTGTAATTTTTAAAGTAAAAAAAAACATTGTTTTATAGATGTTTTGAAGTGAGAATACGAAATTTTAATACCAGAGTGAGTTAACAATGTATGAAAAATAGTTGTGTAATTTTTAAAGTAAAAAAAAACATTGTTTTATAGATGTTTTGGAGTGAGAATACGAAATTTTAATACCAGAGTGAGTTAACAATGTATGAAAAATAGTTGTGTAATTTTTAAAGTAAAAAAAAACCTTGTTTTATAGATGTTTTGAAGTGAGAATACGAAATTTTAATACCAGAGTGAGTTAACAATGTATGAAAAATAGTTGTGTAATTTTTAAAGTAAAAAAAAACATTGTTTTTGTTATGTTTTGGAGTGAGAATACGAAATTTTAATACCAGAGTGAGTTAACAATGTATGAAAAATAGTTGTGTAATTTTTAAAGTAAAAAAAAACATTGTTTTATAGATGTTTTGAAGTGAGAATACGAAATTTTAATACCAGAGTGAGTTAACAATGTATGAAAAATAGTTGTGTAATTTTTAAAGTAAAAAAAAAACATTGTTTTATAGATGTTTTGAAGTAAGAATACGAAATTTTAATACCAGAGTGAGTTAACAATGTATGAAAAATAGTTGTGTAATTTTTAAAGTAAAAAAAAACATTGTTTTATAGATGTTTTGAAGTGAGAATACGAAATTTTAATACCAGAGTGAGTTAACAATGTATGAAAAATAGTTGTGTAATTTTTAAAGTAAAAAAAAACATTGTTTTATAGATGTTTTGGAGTGAGAATACGAAATTTTAATACCAGAGTGAGTTAACAATGTATGAAAAATAGTTGTGTAATTTTTAAAGTAAAAAAAAACCTTGTTTTATAGATGTTTTGAAGTGAGAATACGAAATTTTAATACCAGAGTGAGTTAACAATGTATGAAAAATAGTTGTGTAATTTTTAAAGTAATAAAAAACATTGTTTTTGTTATGTTTTGGAGTGAGAATACGAAATTTTAATACCAGAGTGAGTTAACAATGTATGAAAAATAGTTGTGTAATTTTTAAAGTAAAAAAAAACATTGTTTTATAGATGTTTTGAAGTAAGAATACGAAATTTTAATACCAGAGTGAGTTAACAATGTATGAAAAATAGTTGTGTAATTTTTAAAGTAAAAAAAAACATTGTTTTATAGATGTTTTGAAGTGAGAATACGAAATTTTAATACCAGAGTGAGTTAACAATGTATGAAAAATAGTTGTGTAATTTTTAAAGTAAAAAAAAAACATTGTTTTATAGATGTTTTGAAGTAAGAATACGAAATTTTAATACCAGAGTGAGTTAACAATGTATGAAAAATAGTTGTGTAATTTTTAAAGTAAAAAAAAACCTTGTTTTATAGATGTTTTGAAGTGAGAATACGAAATTTTAATACCAGAGTGAGTTAACAATGTATGAAAAATAGTTGTGTAATTTTTAAAGTAAAAAAAAACATTGTTTTTGTTATGTTTTGGAGTGAGAATACGAAATTTTAATACCAGAGTGAGTTAACAATGTATGAAAAATAGTTGTGTAATTTTTAAAGTAAAAAAAAACCTTGTTTTATAGATGTTTTGAAGTGAGAATACGAAATTTTAATACCAGAGTGAGTTAACAATGTATGAAAAATAGTTGTGTAATTTTTAAAGTAAAAAAAAACATTGTTTTTGTTATGTTTTGGAGTGAGAATACGAAATTTTAATACCAGAGTGAGTTAACAATGTATGAAAAATAGTTGTGTAATTTTTAAAGTAAAAAAAAACATTGTTTTATAGATGTTTTGAAGTAAGAATACGAAATTTTAATACCAGAGTGAGTTAACAATGTATGAAAAATAGTTGTGTAATTTTTAAAGTAAAAAAAAACATTGTTTTATAGATGTTTTGAAGTGAGAATACGAAATTTTAATACCAGAGTGAGTTAACAATGTATGAAAAATAGTTGTGTAATTTTTAAAGTAAAAAAAAAACATTGTTTTATAGATGTTTTGAAGTAAGAATACGAAATTTTAATACCAGAGTGAGTTAACAATGTATGAAAAATAGTTGTGTAATTTTTAAAGTAAAAAAAAACATTGTTTTATAGATGTTTTGAAGTGAGAATACGAAATTTTAATACCAGAGTGAGTTAACAATGTATGAAAAATAGTTGTGTAATTTTTAAAGTAAAAAAAAACATTGTTTTATAGATGTTTTGGAGTGAGAATACGAAATTTTAATACCAGAGTGAGTTAACAATGTATGAAAAATAGTTGTGTAATTTTTAAAGTAAAAAAAAACCTTGTTTTATAGATGTTTTGAAGTGAGAATACGAAATTTTAATACCAGAGTGAGTTAACAATGTATGAAAAATAGTTGTGTAATTTTTAAAGTAATAAAAAACATTGTTTTTGTTATGTTTTGGAGTGAGAATACGAAATTTTAATACCAGAGTGAGTTAACAATGTATGAAAAATAGTTGTGTAATTTTTAAAGTAAAAAAAAACATTGTTTTATAGATGTTTTGAAGTAAGAATACGAAATTTTAATACCAGAGTGAGTTAACAATGTATGAAAAATAGTTGTGTAATTTTTAAAGTAAAAAAAAACATTGTTTTATAGATGTTTTGAAGTGAGAATACGAAATTTTAATACCAGAGTGAGTTAACAATGTATGAAAAATAGTTGTGTAATTTTTAAAGTAAAAAAAAAACATTGTTTTATAGATGTTTTGAAGTAAGAATACGAAATTTTAATACCAGAGTGAGTTAACAATGTATGAAAAATAGTTGTGTAATTTTTAAAGTAAAAAAAAACATTGTTTTATAGATGTTTTGAAGTGAGAATACGAAATTTTAATACCAGAGTGAGTTAACAATGTATGAAAAATAGTTGTGTAATATTTAAAGTAAAAAAAAACATTGTTTTATAGATGTTTTGGAATGAGAATACGAAATTTTAATACCAGAGTGAGTTAACAATGTATGAAAAATAGTTGTGTAATTTTTAAAGTAAAAAAAAACATTGTTTTATAGATGTTTTGGAGTGAGAATACGAAATTTTAATACCAGAGTGAGTTAACAATGTATGAAAAATAGTTGTGTAATTTTTAAAGTAAAAAAAAACATTGTTTTATAGATGTTTTGAAGTGAGAATACGAAATTTTAATACCAGAGTGAGTTAACAATGCATGAAAAATAGTTGTGTAATTTTTAAAGTAAAAAAAAACATTGTTTTATAGATGTTTTGGAATGAGAATACGAAATTTTAATACCAGAGTGAGTTAACAATGTATGAAAAATAGTTGTGTAATTTTTAAAGTAAAAAAAAACATTGTTTTTGTTATGTTTTGGAGTGAGAATACGAAATTTTAATACCAGAGTGAGTTAACAATGTATGAAAAATAGTTGTGTAATTTTTAAAGTAAAAAAAAACATTGTTTTTGTTATGTTTTGGAGTGAGAATACGAAATTTTAATACCAGAGTGAGTTAACAATGTATGAAAAATAGTTGTGTAATTTTTAAAGTTATAAAAAACATTGTTTTTGTTATGTTTTGGAGTGAGAATACGAAATTTTAATACCAGAGTGAGTTAACAATGTATGAAAAATAGTTGTGTAATTTTTAAAGTAAAAAAAAACATTGTTTTTGTTATGTTTTGGAGTGAGAATACGAAATTTTAATACCAGAGTGAGTTAACAATGTATGAAAAATAGTTGTGTAATTTTTAAAGTAAAAAAAAACATTGTTTTATAGATGTTTTGAAGTGAGAATACGAAATTTTAATACCAGAGTGAGTTAACAATGTATGAAAAATAGTTGTGTAATTTTTAAAGTAAAAAAAAACATTGTTTTTGTTATGTTTTGGAGTGAGAATACGAAATTTTAATACCGGAGTGAGTTAACAATGTATGAAAAATAGTTGTGTAATTTTTAAAGTAAAAAAAAACATTGTTTTATAGATGTTTTGAAGTGAGAATACGAAATTTTAATACCAGAGTGAGTTAACAATGTATGAAAAATAGTTGTGTAATTTTTAAAGTAAAAAAAAACATAGTTTTTGTTATGTTTTGGAGTGAGAATACGAAATTTTAATACCAGAGTGAGTTAACAATGTATGAAAAATAGTTGTGTAATTTTTAAAGTAAAAAAAAACATTGTTTTATAGATGTTTTGGAGTGAGAATACGAAATTTTAATACCAGAGTGAGTTAACAATGTATGAAAAATAGTTGTGTAATTTTTAAAGTAAAAAAAAACATTGTTTTATAGATGTTTTGGAATGAGAATACGAAATTTTAATACCAGAGTGAGTTAACAATGCATGAAAAATAGTTGTGTAATTTTTAAAGTAAAAAAAAACATTGTTTTATAGATGTTTTGAAGTGAGAATACGAAATTTTAATACCAGAGTGAGTTAACAATGTATGAAAAATAGTTGTGTAATTTTTAAAGTAAAAAAAAACATTGTTTTATAGATGTTTTGAAGTGAGAATACGAAATTTTAATACCAGAGTGAGTTAACAATGTATGAAAAATAGTTGTGTAATATTTAAAGTAAAAAAAAACATTGTTTTATAGATGTTTTGGAATGAGAATACGAAATTTTAATACCAGAGTGAGTTAACAATGTATGAAAAATAGTTGTGTAATTTTTAAAGTAAAAAAAAACATTGTTTTATAGATGTTTTGAAGTGAGAATACGAAATTTTAATACCAGAGTGAGTTAACAATGTATGAAAAATAGTTGTGTAATTTTTAAAGTAAAAAAAAACATTGTTTTATAGATGTTTTGGAGTGAGAATACGAAATTTTAATACCAGAGTGAGTTAACAATGTATGAAAAATAGTTGTGTAATTTTTAAAGTAAAAAAAAACATTGTTTTATAGATGTTTTGAAGTGAGAATACGAAATTTTAATACCAGAGTGAGTTAACAATGCATGAAAAATAGTTGTGTAATTTTTAAAGTAAAAAAAAACATTGTTTTATAGATGTTTTGAAGTGAGAATACGAAATTTTAATACCAGAGTGAGTTAACAATGTATGAAAAATAGTTGTGTAATTTTTAAAGTAAAAAAAAACATTGTTTTATAGATGTTTTGGAATGAGAATACGAAATTTTAATACCAGAGTGAGTTAACAATGTATGAAAAATAGTTGTGTAATTTTTAAAGTAAAAAAAAACATTGTTTTATAGATGTTTTGGAATGAGAATACGAAATTTTAATACCAGAGTGAGTTAACAATGTATGAAAAATAGTTGTGTAATTTTTAAAGTAAAAAAAAACCTTGTTTTATAGATGTTTTGAAGTGAGAATACGAAATTTTAATACCAGAGTGAGTTAACAATGTATGAAAAATAGTTGTGTAATTTTTAAAGTAAAAAAAAACATTGTTTTATAGATGTTTTGAAGTGAGAATACGAAATTTTAATACCAGAGTGAGTTAACAATGTATGAAAAATAGTTGTGTAATATTTAAAGTAAAAAAAAACATTGTTTTATAGATGTTTTGGAATGAGAATACGAAATTTTAATACCAGAGTGAGTTAACAATGTATGAAAAATAGTTGTGTAATTTTTAAAGTAAAAAAAAACATTGTTTTATAGATGTTTTGAAGTGAGAATACGAAATTTTAATACCAGAGTGAGTTAACAATGTATGAAAAATAGTTGTGTAATTTTTAAAGTAAAAAAAAACATTGTTTTATAGATGTTTTGGAGTGAGAATACGAAATTTTAATACCAGAGTGAGTTAACAATGTATGAAAAATAGTTGTGTAATTTTTAAAGTAAAAAAAAACCTTGTTTTATAGATGTTTTGAAGTGAGAATACGAAATTTTAATACCAGAGTGAGTTAACAATGTATGAAAAATAGTTGTGTAATTTTTAAAGTAATAAAAAACATTGTTTTTGTTATGTTTTGGAGTGAGAATACGAAATTTTAATACCAGAGTGAGTTAACAATGTATGAAAAATAGTTGTGTAATTTTTAAAGTAAAAAAAAACCTTGTTTTATAGATGTTTTGAAGTGAGAATACGAAATTTTAATACCGGAGTGAGTTAACAATGTATGAAAAATAGTTGTGTAATTTTTAAAGTAAAAAAAAACATTGTTTTATAGATGTTTTGGAGTGAGAATACGAAATTTTAATACCGGAGTGAGTTAACAATGTATGAAAAATAGTTGTGTAATTTTTAAAGTAAAAAAAAACATTGTTTTATAGATGTTTTGAAGTGAGAATACGAAATTTTAATACCAGAGTGAGTTAACAATGTATGAAAAATAGTTGTGTAATTTTTAAAGTAAAAAAAAACATTGTTTTTGTTATGTTTTGGAGTGAGAATACGAAATTTTAATACCGGAGTGAGTTAACAATGTATGAAAAATAGTTGTGTAATTTTTAAAGTAAAAAAAAACATTGTTTTATAGATGTTTTGAAGTGAGAATACGAAATTTTAATACCAGAGTGAGTTAACAATGTATGAAAAATAGTTGTGTAATTTTTAAAGTAAAAAAAAACATAGTTTTTGTTATGTTTTGGAGTGAGAATACGAAATTTTAATACCAGAGTGAGTTAACAATGTATGAAAAATAGTTGTGTAATTTTTAAAGTAAAAAAAAACATTGTTTTATAGATGTTTTGGAGTGAGAATACGAAATTTTAATACCAGAGTGAGTTAACAATGTATGAAAAATAGTTGTGTAATTTTTAAAGTAAAAAAAAACATTGTTTTATAGATGTTTTGAAGTGAGAATACGAAATTTTAATACCAGAGTGAGTTAACAATGTATGAAAAATAGTTGTGTAATTTTTAAAGTAAAAAAAAACCTTGTTTTATTTATGTTTTGGAGTGAGAATACGAAATTTTAATACCAGAGTGAGTTAACAATGTATGAAAAATAGTTGTGTAATTTTTAAAGTAAAAAAAAACATAGTTTTTGTTATGTTTTGGAGTGAGAATACGAAATTTTAATACCAGAGTGAGTTAACAATGTATGAAAAATAGTTGTGTAATTTTTAAAGTAAAAAAAAACATTGTTTTATAGATGTTTTGAAGTGAGAATACGAAATTTTAATACCAGAGTGAGTTAACAATGTATGAAAAATAGTTGTGTAATTTTTAAAGTAAAAAAAAACATTGTTTTATAGATGTTTTGGAGTGAGAATACGAAATTTTAATACCAGAGTGAGTTAACAATGTATGAAAAATAGTTGTGTAATTTTTAAAGTAAAAAAAAACCTTGTTTTATAGATGTTTTGAAGTAAGAATACGAAATTTTAATACCAGAGTGAGTTAACAATGTATGAAAAATAGTTGTGTAATTTTTAAAGTAAAAAAAAACATTGTTTTATAGATGTTTTGGAGTGAGAATACGAAATTTTAATACCAGAGTGAGTTAACAATGTATGAAAAATAGTTGTGTAATTTTTAAAGTAAAAAAAAACATTGTTTTTGTTATGTTTTGGAGTGAGAATACGAAATTTTAATACCAGAGTGAGTTAACAATGTATGAAAAATAGTTGTGTAATTTTTAAAGTAAAAAAAAACATTGTTTTATAGATGTTTTGAAGTGAGAATACGAAATTTTAATACCAGAGTGAGTTAACAATGTATGAAAAATAGTTGTGTAATTTTTAAAGTAAAAAAAAACCTTGTTTTATAGATGTTTTGAAGTGAGAATACGAAATTTTAATACCGGAGTGAGTTAACAATGTATGAAAAATAGTTGTGTAATTTTTAAAGTAAAAAAAAACATAGTTTTTGTTATGTTTTGGAGTGAGAATACGAAATTTTAATACCAGAGTGAGTTAACAATGTATGAAAAATAGTTGTGTAATTTTTAAAGTAAAAAAAAACATTGTTTTATAGATGTTTTGAAGTGAGAATACGAAATTTTAATACCAGAGTGAGTTAACAATGTATGAAAAATAGTTGTGTAATTTTTAAAGTAAAAAAAAACATTGTTTTATAGATGTTTTGGAGTGAGAATACGAAATTTTAATACCAGAGTGAGTTAACAATGTATGAAAAATAGTTGTGTAATTTTTAAAGTAAAAAAAAACCTTGTTTTATAGATGTTTTGAAGTAAGAATACGAAATTTTAATACCAGAGTGAGTTAACAATGTATGAAAAATAGTTGTGTAATTTTTAAAGTAAAAAAAAACCTTGTTTTATAGATGTTTTGAAGTGAGAATACGAAATTTTAATACCAGAGTGAGTTAACAATGTATGAAAAATAGTTGTGTAATTTTTAAAGTAAAAAAAAACATTGTTTTTGTTATGTTTTGGAGTGAGAATACGAAATTTTAATACCAGAGTGAGTTAACAATGTATGAAAAATAGTTGTGTAATTTTTAAAGTAAAAAAAAACATTGTTTTATAGATGTTTTGAAGTGAGAATACGAAATTTTAATACCAGAGTGAGTTAACAATGTATGAAAAATAGTTGTGTAATTTTTAAAGTAAAAAAAAACATTGTTTTATAGATGTTTTGAAGTGAGAATACGAAATTTTAATACCAGAGTGAGTTAACAATGTATGAAAAATAGTTGTGTAATATTTAAAGTAAAAAAAAACATTGTTTTATAGATGTTTTGGAATGAGAATACGAAATTTTAATACCAGAGTGAGTTAACAATGTATGAAAAATAGTTGTGTAATTTTTAAAGTAAAAAAAAACATTGTTTTATAGATGTTTTGAAGTGAGAATACGAAATTTTAATACCAGAGTGAGTTAACAATGTATGAAAAATAGTTGTGTAATTTTTAAAGTAAAAAAAAACATTGTTTTATAGATGTTTTGGAGTGAGAATACGAAATTTTAATACCAGAGTGAGTTAACAATGTATGAAAAATAGTTGTGTAATTTTTAAAGTAAAAAAAAACCTTGTTTTATAGATGTTTTGAAGTGAGAATACGAAATTTTAATACCAGAGTGAGTTAACAATGTATGAAAAATAGTTGTGTAATTTTTAAAGTAATAAAAAACATTGTTTTTGTTATGTTTTGGAGTGAGAATACGAAATTTTAATACCAGAGTGAGTTAACAATGTATGAAAAATAGTTGTGTAATTTTTAAAGTAAAAAAAAACATTGTTTTATAGATGTTTTGAAGTAAGAATACGAAATTTTAATACCGGAGTGAGTTAACAATGTATGAAAAATAGTTGTGTAATTTTTAAAGTAAAAAAAAACATTGTTTTTGTTATGTTTTGGAGTGAGAATACGAAATTTTAATACCAGAGTGAGTTAACAATGTATGAAAAATAGTTGTGTAATTTTTAAAGTAAAAAAAAACATTGTTTTATAGATGTTTTGAAGTGAGAATACGAAATTTTAATACCAGAGTGAGTTAACAATGTATGAAAAATAGTTGTGTAATTTTTAAAGTAAAAAAAAACATTGTTTTTGTTATGTTTTGGAGTGAGAATACGAAATTTTAATACCGGAGTGAGTTAACAATGTATGAAAAATAGTTGTGTAATTTTTAAAGTAAAAAAAAACATTGTTTTATAGATGTTTTGAAGTGAGAATACGAAATTTTAATACCAGAGTGAGTTAACAATGTATGAAAAATAGTTGTGTAATTTTTAAAGTAAAAAAAAACATAGTTTTTGTTATGTTTTGGAGTGAGAATACGAAATTTTAATACCAGAGTGAGTTAACAATGTATGAAAAATAGTTGTGTAATTTTTAAAGTAAAAAAAAACATTGTTTTATAGATGTTTTGAAGTGAGAATACGAAATTTTAATACCAGAGTGAGTTAACAATGTATGAAAAATAGTTGTGTAATTTTTAAAGTAAAAAAAAACATTGTTTTTGTTATGTTTTGGAGTGAGAATACGAAATTTTAATACCAGAGTGAGTTAACAATGTATGAAAAATAGTTGTGTAATTTTTAAAGTAAAAAAAAACCTTGTTTTATAGATGTTTTGAAGTAAGAATACGAAATTTTAATACCAGAGTGAGTTAACAATGTATGAAAAATAGTTGTGTAATTTTTAAAGTAAAAAAAAACATTGTTTTATAGATGTTTTGAAGTGAGAATACGAAATTTTAATACCGGAGTGAGTTAACAATGTATGAAAAATAGTTGTGTAATTTTTAAAGTAAAAAAAAACATTGTTTTATAGATGTTTTGGAGTGAGAATACGAAATTTTAATACCGGAGTGAGTTAACAATGTATGAAAAATAGTTGTGTAATTTTTAAAGTAAAAAAAAACATTGTTTTTGTTATGTTTTGGAGTGAGAATACGAAATTTTAATACCAGAGTGAGTTAACAATGTATGAAAAATAGTTGTGTAATTTTTAAAGTAAAAAAAAACATTGTTTTTGTTATGTTTTGGAGTGAGAATACGAAATTTTAATACCAGAGTGAGTTAACAATGTATGAAAAATAGTTGTGTAATTTTTAAAGTAAAAAAAAACATTGTTTTATAGATGTTTTGAAGTAAGAATACGAAATTTTAATACCAGAGTGAGTTAACAATGTATGAAAAATAGTTGTGTAATATTTAAAGTAAAAAAAAACATTGTTTTATAGATGTTTTGGAATGAGAATACGAAATTTTAATACCAGAGTGAGTTAACAATGTATGAAAAATAGTTGTGTAATTTTTAAAGTAAAAAAAAACATTGTTTTATAGATGTTTTGAAGTGAGAATACGAAATTTTAATACCAGAGTGAGTTAACAATGTATGAAAAATAGTTGTGTAATTTTTAAAGTAAAAAAAAACCTTGTTTTATAGATGTTTTGAAGTGAGAATACGAAATTTTAATACCAGAGTGAGTTAACAATGTATGAAAAATAGTTGTGTAATTTTTAAAGTAAAAAAAAACCTTGTTTTATAGATGTTTTGAAGTAAGAATACGAAATTTTAATACCAGAGTGAGTTAACAATGTATGAAAAATAGTTGTGTAATTTTTAAAGTAAAAAAAAACATTGTTTTATAGATGTTTTGAAGTGAGAATACGAAATTTTAATACCAGAGTGAGTTAACAATGTATGAAAAATAGTTGTGTAATTTTTAAAGTAAAAAAAAACATTGTTTTATAGATGTTTTGAAGTAAGAATACGAAATTTTAATACCAGAGTGAGTTAACAATGTATGAAAAATAGTTGTGTAATTTTTAAAGTAAAAAAAAACCTTGTTTTATAGATGTTTTGAAGTAAGAATACGAAATTTTAATACCAGAGTGAGTTAACAATGTATGAAAAATAGTTGTGTAATTTTTAAAGTAAAAAAAAACATTGTTTTATAGATGTTTTGAAGTGAGAATACGAAATTTTAATACCAGAGTGAGTTAACAATGTATGAAAAATAGTTGTGTAATATTTAAAGTAAAAAAAAACATTGTTTTTGTTATGTTTTGGAGTGAGAATACGAAATTTTAATACCGGAGTGAGTTAACAATGTATGAAAAATAGTTGTGTAATTTTTAAAGTAAAAAAAAACATTGTTTTATAGATGTTTTGAAGTGAGAATACGAAATTTTAATACCAGAGTGAGTTAACAATGTATGAAAAATAGTTGTGTAATTTTTAAAGTAAAAAAAAACATTGTTTTATAGATGTTTTGAAGTGAGAATACGAAATTTTAATACCAGAGTGAGTTAACAATGTATGAAAAATAGTTGTGTAATATTTAAAGTAAAAAAAAACATTGTTTTATAGATGTTTTGGAATGAGAATACGAAATTTTAATACCAGAGTGAGTTAACAATGTATGAAAAATAGTTGTGTAATTTTTAAAGTAAAAAAAAACATTGTTTTATAGATGTTTTGAAGTGAGAATACGAAATTTTAATACCAGAGTGAGTTAACAATGTATGAAAAATAGTTGTGTAATTTTTAAAGTAAAAAAAAACATTGTTTTATAGATGTTTTGGAGTGAGAATACGAAATTTTAATACCAGAGTGAGTTAACAATGTATGAAAAATAGTTGTGTAATTTTTAAAGTAAAAAAAAACCTTGTTTTATAGATGTTTTGAAGTGAGAATACGAAATTTTAATACCAGAGTGAGTTAACAATGTATGAAAAATAGTTGTGTAATTTTTAAAGTAATAAAAAACATTGTTTTTGTTATGTTTTGGAGTGAGAATACGAAATTTTAATACCAGAGTGAGTTAACAATGTATGAAAAATAGTTGTGTAATTTTTAAAGTAAAAAAAAACATTGTTTTATAGATGTTTTGAAGTAAGAATACGAAATTTTAATACCGGAGTGAGTTAACAATGTATGAAAAATAGTTGTGTAATTTTTAAAGTAAAAAAAAACATTGTTTTTGTTATGTTTTGGAGTGAGAATACGAAATTTTAATACCAGAGTGAGTTAACAATGTATGAAAAATAGTTGTGTAATTTTTAAAGTAAAAAAAAACATTGTTTTATAGATGTTTTGAAGTGAGAATACGAAATTTTAATACCAGAGTGAGTTAACAATGTATGAAAAATAGTTGTGTAATTTTTAAAGTAAAAAAAAACATTGTTTTTGTTATGTTTTGGAGTGAGAATACGAAATTTTAATACCGGAGTGAGTTAACAATGTATGAAAAATAGTTGTGTAATTTTTAAAGTAAAAAAAAACATTGTTTTTGTTATGTTTTGGAGTGAGAATACGAAATTTTAATACCGGAGTGAGTTAACAATGTATGAAAAATAGTTGTGTAATTTTTAAAGTAAAAAAAAACATTGTTTTATAGATGTTTTGAAGTGAGAATACGAAATTTTAATACCAGAGTGAGTTAACAATGTATGAAAAATAGTTGTGTAATTTTTAAAGTAAAAAAAAACATAGTTTTTGTTATGTTTTGGAGTGAGAATACGAAATTTTAATACCAGAGTGAGTTAACAATGTATGAAAAATAGTTGTGTAATTTTTAAAGTAAAAAAAAACATTGTTTTATAGATGTTTTGAAGTGAGAATACGAAATTTTAATACCAGAGTGAGTTAACAATGTATGAAAAATAGTTGTGTAATTTTTAAAGTAAAAAAAAACATTGTTTTATAGATGTTTTGGAGTGAGAATACGAAATTTTAATACCAGAGTGAGTTAACAATGTATGAAAAATAGTTGTGTAATTTTTAAAGTAAAAAAAAACCTTGTTTTATAGATGTTTTGAAGTGAGAATACGAAATTTTAATACCAGAGTGAGTTAACAATGTATGAAAAATAGTTGTGTAATTTTTAAAGTAAAAAAAAACATTGTTTTATAGATGTTTTGAAGTGAGAATACGAAATTTTAATACCAGAGTGAGTTAACAATGTATGAAAAATAGTTGTGTAATTTTTAAAGTAAAAAAAAACATTGTTTTATAGATGTTTTGAAGTGAGAATACGAAATTTTAATACCAGAGTGAGTTAACAATGTATGAAAAATAGTTGTGTAATTTTTAAAGTAAAAAAAAACATTGTTTTATAGATGTTTTGAAGTGAGAATACGAAATTTTAATACCAGAGTGAGTTAACAATGTATGAAAAATAGTTGTGTAATTTTTAAAGTAAAAAAAAACATTGTTTTATAGATGTTTTGGAGTGAGAATACGAAATTTTAATACCAGAGTGAGTTAACAATGTATGAAAAATAGTTGTGTAATTTTTAAAGTAAAAAAAAACCTTGTTTTATAGATGTTTTGAAGTAAGAATACGAAATTTTAATACCAGAGTGAGTTAACAATGTATGAAAAATAGTTGTGTAATTTTTAAAGTAAAAAAAAACCTTGTTTTATTTATGTTTTGGAGTGAGAATACGAAATTTTAATACCAGAGTGAGTTAACAATGTATGAAAAATAGTTGTGTAATTTTTAAAGTAAAAAAAAACATTGTTTTATAGATGTTTTGAAGTAAGAATACGAAATTTTAATACCGGAGTGAGTTAACAATGTATGAAAAATAGTTGTGTAATTTTTAAAGTAAAAAAAAACATTGTTTTTGTTATGTTTTGGAGTGAGAATACGAAATTTTAATACCAGAGTGAGTTAACAATGTATGAAAAATAGTTGTGTAATTTTTAAAGTAAAAAAAAACCTTGTTTTATAGATGTTTTGAAGTAAGAATACGAAATTTTAATACCAGAGTGAGTTAACAATGTATGAAAAATAGTTGTGTAATTTTTAAAGTAAAAAAAAACCTTGTTTTATAGATGTTTTGAAGTGAGAATACGAAATTTTAATACCGGAGTGAGTTAACAATGTATGAAAAATAGTTGTGTAATTTTTAAAGTAAAAAAAAACATTGTTTTTGTTATGTTTTGGAGTGAGAATACGAAATTTTAATACCAGAGTGAGTTAACAATGTATGAAAAATAGTTGTGTAATTTTTAAAGTAAAAAAAAACATTGTTTTTGTTATGTTTTGGAGTGAGAATACGAAATTTTAATACCAGAGTGAGTTAACAATGTATGAAAAATAGTTGTGTAATTTTTAAAGTAAAAAAAAACATTGTTTTTGTTATGTTTTGGAGTGAGAATACGAAATTTTAATACCAGAGTGAGTTAACAATGTATGAAAAATAGTTGTGTAATTTTTAAAGTAATAAAAAACATTGTTTTTGTTATGTTTTGGAGTGAGAATACGAAATTTTAATACCGGAGTGAGTTAACAATGTATGAAAAATAGTTGTGTAATTTTTAAAGTAAAAAAAAACATTGTTTTTGTTATGTTTTGGAGTGAGAATACGAAATTTTAATACCAGAGTGAGTTAACAATGTATGAAAAATAGTTGTGTAATTTTTAAAGTAAAAAAAAACATTGTTTTTGTTATGTTTTGGAGTGAGAATACGAAATTTTAATACCAGAGTGAGTTAACAATGTATGAAAAATAGTTGTGTAATTTTTAAAGTAAAAAAAAACATTGTTTTATAGATGTTTTGGAGTGAGAATACGAAATTTTAATACCAGAGTGAGTTAACAATGTATGAAAAATAGTTGTGTAATTTTTAAAGTAAAAAAAAACCTTGTTTTATAGATGTTTTGAAGTAAGAATACGAAATTTTAATACCAGAGTGAGTTAACAATGTATGAAAAATAGTTGTGTAATTTTTAAAGTAAAAAAAAACATTGTTTTATTTATGTTTTGGAGTGAGAATACTAAATTTTAATACCAGAGTGAGTTAACAATGTATGAAAAATAGTTGTGTAATTTTTAAAGTAAAAAAAAACCTTGTTTTATAGATGTTTTGAAGTGAGAATACGAAATTTTAATACCAGAGTGAGTTAACAATGTATGAAAAATAGTTGTGTAATTTTTAAAGTAATAAAAAACATTGTTTTTGTTATGTTTTGGAGTGAGAATACGAAATTTTAATACCGGAGTGAGTTAACAATGTATGAAAAATAGTTGTGTAATTTTTAAAGTAAAAAAAAACATTGTTTTATAGATGTTTTGAAGTAAGAATACGAAATTTTAATACCGGAGTGAGTTAACAATGTATGAAAAATAGTTGTGTAATTTTTAAAGTAAAAAAAAACATTGTTTTTGTTATGTTTTGGAGTGAGAATACGAAATTTTAATACCAGAGTGAGTTAACAATGTATGAAAAATAGTTGTGTAATTTTTAAAGTAATAAAAAACATTGTTTTTGTTATGTTTTGGAGTGAGAATACGAAATTTTAATACCGGAGTGAGTTAACAATGTATGAAAAATAGTTGTGTAATTTTTAAAGTAAAAAAAAACATTGTTTTATAGATGTTTTGAAGTAAGAATACGAAATTTTAATACCGGAGTGAGTTAACAATGTATGAAAAATAGTTGTGTAATTTTTAAAGTAAAAAAAAACATTGTTTTTGTTATGTTTTGGAGTGAGAATACGAAATTTTAATACCAGAGTGAGTTAACAATGTATGAAAAATAGTTGTGTAATTTTTAAAGTAATAAAAAACATTGTTTTTGTTATGTTTTGGAGTGAGAATACGAAATTTTAATACCGGAGTGAGTTAACAATGTATGAAAAATAGTTGTGTAATTTTTAAAGTAAAAAAAAACATTGTTTTTGTTATGTTTTGGAGTGAGAATACGAAATTTTAATACCGGAGTGAGTTAACAATGTATGAAAAATAGTTGTGTAATTTTTAAAGTAAAAAAAAACATTGTTTTATAGATGTTTTGAAGTGAGAATACGAAATTTTAATACCAGAGTGAGTTAACAATGTATGAAAAATAGTTGTGTAATTTTTAAAGTAAAAAAAAACATTGTTTTTGTTATGTTTTGGAGTGAGAATACGAAATTTTAATACCAGAGTGAGTTAACAATGTATGAAAAATAGTTGTGTAATTTTTAAAGTAAAAAAAAACATTGTTTTATAGATGTTTTGAAGTGAGAATACGAAATTTTAATACCAGAGTGAGTTAACAATGTATGAAAAATAGTTGTGTAATTTTTAAAGTAATAAAAAACATTGTTTTTGTTATGTTTTGAAGTGAGAATACGAAATTTTAATACCAGAGTGAGTTAACAATGTATGAAAAATAGTTGTGTAATTTTTAAAGTAAAAAAAAACATTGTTTTATAGATGTTTTGAAGTAAGAATACGAAATTTTAATACCGGAGTGAGTTAACAATGTATGAAAAATAGTTGTGTAATTTTTAAAGTAAAAAAAAACATTGTTTTTGTTATGTTTTGGAGTGAGAATACGAAATTTTAATACCAGAGT
Source organism: Loxodes magnus (assembly GCA_946699065.1). Classification (NCBI taxonomy): domain Eukaryota; phylum Ciliophora; class Karyorelictea; order Loxodida; family Loxodidae; genus Loxodes; species Loxodes magnus. Next base: position 60,345 of record CAMPDV010002037.1, on the reverse strand, counting down.
GAGTTAACAATGTATGAAAAATAGTTGTGTAATTTTTAAAGTAAAAAAAAACATTGTTTTATAGATGTTTTGGAGTGAGAATACGAAATTTTAATACCAGAGTGAGTTAACAATGTATGAAAAATAGTTGTGTAATTTTTAAAGTAAAAAAAAACATTGTTTTTGTTATGTTTTGGAGTGAGAATACGAAATTTTAATACCGGAGTGAGTTAACAATGTATGAAAAATAGTTGTGTAATTTTTAAAGTAAAAAAAAACATTGTTTTATAGATGTTTTGAAGTGAGAATACGAAATTTTAATACCAGAGTGAGTTAACAATGTATGAAAAATAGTTGTGTAATTTTTAAAGTAAAAAAAAACATAGTTTTTGTTATGTTTTGGAGTGAGAATACGAAATTTTAATACCAGAGTGAGTTAACAATGTATGAAAAATAGTTGTGTAATTTTTAAAGTAAAAAAAAACATTGTTTTATAGATGTTTTGAAGTGAGAATACGAAATTTTAATACCAGAGTGAGTTAACAATGTATGAAAAATAGTTGTGTAATTTTTAAAGTAAAAAAAAACATTGTTTTATAGATGTTTTGGAGTGAGAATACGAAATTTTAATACCAGAGTGAGTTAACAATGTATGAAAAATAGTTGTGTAATTTTTAAAGTAAAAAAAAACATAGTTTTTGTTATGTTTTGGAGTGAGAATACGAAATTTTAATACCAGAGTGAGTTAACAATGTATGAAAAATAGTTGTGTAATTTTTAAAGTAAAAAAAAACATTGTTTTATAGATGTTTTGAAGTAAGAATACGAAATTTTAATACCAGAGTGAGTTAACAATGTATGAAAAATAGTTGTGTAATTTTTAAAGTAAAAAAAAACATTGTTTTATAGATGTTTTGAAGTAAGAATACGAAATTTTAATACCAGAGTGAGTTAACAATGTATGAAAAATAGTTGTGTAATTTTTAAAGTAAAAAAAAACATTGTTTTATAGATGTTTTGAAGTGAGAATACGAAATTTTAATACCAGAGTGAGTTAACAATGTATGAAAAATAGTTGTGTAATTTTTAAAGTAAAAAAAAACATTGTTTTATAGATGTTTTGGAGTGAGAATACGAAATTTTAATACCAGAGTGAGTTAACAATGTATGAAAAATAGTTGTGTAATTTTTAAAGTAAAAAAAAACATAGTTTTTGTTATGTTTTGGAGTGAGAATACGAAATTTTAATACCAGAGTGAGTTAACAATGTATGAAAAATAGTTGTGTAATTTTTAAAGTAAAAAAAAACATTGTTTTATAGATGTTTTGAAGTAAGAATACGAAATTTTAATACCAGAGTGAGTTAACAATGTATGAAAAATAGTTGTGTAATTTTTAAAGTAAAAAAAAACATTGTTTTATAGATGTTTTGAAGTAAGAATACGAAATTTTAATACCGGAGTGAGTTAACAATGTATGAAAAATAGTTGTGTAATTTTTAAAGTAAAAAAAAACATTGTTTTTGTTATGTTTTGGAGTGAGAATACGAAATTTTAATACCAGAGTGAGTTAACAATGTATGAAAAATAGTTGTGTAATTTTTAAAGTAAAAAAAAACCTTGTTTTATAGATGTTTTGAAGTAAGAATACGAAATTTTAATACCAGAGTGAGTTAACAATGTATGAAAAATAGTTGTGTAATTTTTAAAGTAAAAAAAAACCTTGTTTTATAGATGTTTTGAAGTGAGAATACGAAATTTTAATACCAGAGTGAGTTAACAATGTATGAAAAATAGTTGTGTAATTTTTAAAGTAATAAAAAACATTGTTTTTGTTATGTTTTGGAGTGAGAATACGAAATTTTAATACCAGAGTGAGTTAACAATGTATGAAAAATAGTTGTGTAATTTTTAAAGTAAAAAAAAACATTGTTTTATAGATGTTTTGAAGTAAGAATACGAAATTTTAATACCAGAGTGAGTTAACAATGTATGAAAAATAGTTGTGTAATTTTTAAAGTAAAAAAAAACATTGTTTTATAGATGTTTTGAAGTGAGAATACGAAATTTTAATACCAGAGTGAGTTAACAATGTATGAAAAATAGTTGTGTAATTTTTAAAGTAATAAAAAACATTGTTTTTGTTATGTTTTGGAGTGAGAATACGAAATTTTAATACCAGAGTGAGTTAACAATGTATGAAAAATAGTTGTGTAATTTTTAAAGTAAAAAAAAACATTGTTTTATAGATGTTTTGAAGTGAGAATACGAAATTTTAATACCAGAGTGAGTTAACAATGTATGAAAAATAGTTGTGTAATTTTTAAAGTAAAAAAAAACCTTGTTTTATAGATGTTTTGAAGTAAGAATACGAAATTTTAATACCAGAGTGAGTTAACAATGTATGAAAAATAGTTGTGTAATTTTTAAAGTAAAAAAAAACCTTGTTTTATAGATGTTTTGAAGTGAGAATACGAAATTTTAATACCAGAGTGAGTTAACAATGTATGAAAAATAGTTGTGTAATTTTTAAAGTAAAAAAAAACATTGTTTTATAGATGTTTTGAAGTAAGAATACGAAATTTTAATACCAGAGTGAGTTAACAATGTATGAAAAATAGTTGTGTAATTTTTAAAGTAAAAAAAAACATTGTTTTATAGATGTTTTGAAGTAAGAATACGAAATTTTAATACCAGAGTGAGTTAACAATGTATGAAAAATAGTTGTGTAATTTTTAAAGTAAAAAAAAACATTGTTTTATAGATGTTTTGAAGTAAGAATACGAAATTTTAATACCAGAGTGAGTTAACAATGTATGAAAAATAGTTGTGTAATTTTTAAAGTAAAAAAAAACCTTGTTTTATAGATGTTTTGAAGTAAGAATACGAAATTTTAATACCAGAGTGAGTTAACAATGTATGAAAAATAGTTGTGTAATTTTTAAAGTAAAAAAAAACATTGTTTTTGTTATGTTTTGGAGTGAGAATACGAAATTTTAATACCAGAGTGAGTTAACAATGTATGAAAAATAGTTGTGTAATTTTTAAAGTAAAAAAAAACATTGTTTTATAGATGTTTTGAAGTAAGAATACGAAATTTTAATACCAGAGTGAGTTAACAATGTATGAAAAATAGTTGTGTAATTTTTAAAGTAAAAAAAAACATTGTTTTTGAAGTGTTTTGGAGTAAGAATACGAAATTTTAATACCAGAGTGAGTTAACAATGTATGAAAAATAGTTGTGTAATTTTTAAAGTAAAAAAAAACATTGTTTTATAGATGTTTTGAAGTGAGAATACGAAATTTTAATACCAGAGTGAGTTAACAATGTATGAAAAATAGTTGTGTAATTTTTAAAGTAAAAAAAATCCTTGTTTTATAGATGTTTTGAAGTAAGAATACGAAATTTTAATACCAGAGTGAGTTAACAATGTATGAAAAATAGTTGTGTAATTTTTAAAGTAATAAAAAACATTGTTTTTGTTATGTTTTGGAGTGAGAATACGAAATTTTAATACCAGAGTGAGTTAACAATGTATGAAAAATAGTTGTGTAATTTTTAAAGTAAAAAAAAACCTTGTTTTATAGATGTTTTGAAGTGAGAATACGAAATTTTAATACCAGAGTGAGTTAACAATGTATGAAAAATAGTTGTGTAATTTTTAAAGTAAAAAAAAACATTGTTTTTGTTATGTTTTGGAGTGAGAATACGAAATTTTAATACCAGAGTGAGTTAACAATGTATGAAAAATAGTTGTGTAATTTTTAAAGTAAAAAAAAACCTTGTTTTATAGATGTTTTGAAGTAAGAATACGAAATTTTAATACCAGAGTGAGTTAACAATGTATGAAAAATAGTTGTGTAATTTTTAAAGTAAAAAAAAACCTTGTTTTATAGATGTTTTGAAGTGAGAATACGAAATTTTAATACCAGAGTGAGTTAACAATGTATGAAAAATAGTTGTGTAATATTTAAAGTAAAAAAAAAACATTGTTTTATAGATGTTTTGAAGTAAGAATACGAAATTTTAATACCAGAGTGAGTTAACAATGTATGAAAAATAGTTGTGTAATTTTTAAAGTAAAAAAAAACATTGTTTTATAGATGTTTTGAAGTGAGAATACGAAATTTTAATACCAGAGTGAGTTAACAATGTATGAAAAATAGTTGTGTAATATTTAAAGTAAAAAAAAAACATTGTTTTATAGATGTTTTGAAGTAAGAATACGAAATTTTAATACCAGAGTGAGTTAACAATGTATGAAAAATAGTTGTGTAATTTTTAAAGTAAAAAAAAACATTGTTTTATAGATGTTTTGAAGTGAGAATACGAAATTTTAATACCAGAGTGAGTTAACAATGTATGAAAAATAGTTGTGTAATTTTTAAAGTAAAAAAAAACATTGTTTTATAGATGTTTTGGAGTGAGAATACGAAATTTTAATACCAGAGTGAGTTAACAATGTATGAAAAATAGTTGTGTAATTTTTAAAGTAAAAAAAAACATTGTTTTATAGATGTTTTGAAGTGAGAATACGAAATTTTAATACCAGAGTGAGTTAACAATGTATGAAAAATAGTTGTGTAATTTTTAAAGTAAAAAAAACATTGTTTTTGTTATGTTTTGAAGTGAGAATACGAAATTTTAATACCAGAGTGAGTTAACAATGTATGAAAAATAGTTGTGTAATTTTTAAAGTAAAAAAAAACATTGTTTTATAGATGTTTTGGAATGAGAATACGAAATTTTAATACCAGAGTGAGTTAACAATGTATGAAAAATAGTTGTGTAATTTTTAAAGTAAAAAAAAACATTGTTTTATAGATGTTTTGAAGTGAGAATACGAAATTTTAATACCAGAGTGAGTTAACAATGTATGAAAAATAGTTGTGTAATTTTTAAAGTAAAAAAAAACATTGTTTTTGTTATGTTTTGGAGTGAGAATACGAAATTTTAATACCAGAGTGAGTTAACAATGTATGAAAAATAGTTGTGTAATTTTTAAAGTAAAAAAAAACATTGTTTTATAGATGTTTTGAAGTAAGAATACGAAATTTTAATACCAGAGTGAGTTAACAATGTATGAAAAATAGTTGTGTAATTTTTAAAGTAAAAAAAAACATTGTTTTATAGATGTTTTGAAGTGAGAATACGAAATTTTAATACCAGAGTGAGTTAACAATGTATGAAAAATAGTTGTGTAATTTTTAAAGTAAAAAAAAACATTGTTTTATAGATGTTTTGGAGTGAGAATACGAAATTTTAATACCAGAGTGAGTTAACAATGTATGAAAAATAGTTGTGTAATTTTTAAAGTAAAAAAAACATTGTTTTTGTTATGTTTTGGAGTGAGAATACGAAATTTTAATACCAGAGTGAGTTAACAATGTATGAAAAATAGTTGTGTAATATTTAAAGTAAAAAAAAACATTGTTTTATAGATGTTTTGAAGTAAGAATACGAAATTTTAATACCAGAGTGAGTTAACAATGTATGAAAAATAGTTGTGTAATATTTAAAGTAAAAAAAAAAACATTGTTTTATAGATGTTTTGAAGTAAGAATACGAAATTTTAATACCAGAGTGAGTTAACAATGTATGAAAAATAGTTGTGTAATTTTTAAAGTAAAAAAAAACATTGTTTTATAGATGTTTTGGAATGAGAATACGAAATTTTAATACCAGAGTGAGTTAACAATGTATGAAAAATAGTTGTGTAATTTTTAAAGTAATAAAAAACATTGTTTTTGTTATGTTTTGAAGTGAGAATACGAAATTTTAATACCAGAGTGAGTTAACAATGTATGAAAAATAGTTGTGTAATTTTTAAAGTAAAAAAAAACATTGTTTTATAGATGTTTTGGAATGAGAATACGAAATTTTAATACCAGAGTGAGTTAACAATGTATGAAAAATAGTTGTGTAATTTTTAAAGTAATAAAAAACATTGTTTTTGTTATGTTTTGAAGTGAGAATACGAAATTTTAATACCAGAGTGAGTTAACAATGTATGAAAAATAGTTGTGTAATTTTTAAAGTAAAAAAAAACATTGTTTTTGTTATGTTTTGGAGTGAGAATACGAAATTTTAATACCAGAGTGAGTTAACAATGTATGAAAAATAGTTGTGTAATTTTTAAAGTAAAAAAAAACATTGTTTTTGTTATGTTTTGAAGTGAGAATACGAAATTTTAATACCAGAGTGAGTTAACAATGTATGAAAAATAGTTGTGTAATATTTAAAGTAAAAAAAAACATTGTTTTATAGATGTTTTGAAGTAAGAATACGAAATTTTAATACCAGAGTGAGTTAACAATGTATGAAAAATAGTTGTGTAATATTTAAAGTAAAAAAAAAACATTGTTTTATAGATGTTTTGAAGTAAGAATACGAAATTTTAATACCAGAGTGAGTTAACAATGTATGAAAAATAGTTGTGTAATTTTTAAAGTAAAAAAAAACATTGTTTTATAGATGTTTTGGAATGAGAATACGAAATTTTAATACCAGAGTGAGTTAACAATGTATGAAAAATAGTTGTGTAATTTTTAAAGTAATAAAAAACATTGTTTTTGTTATGTTTTGAAGTGAGAATACGAAATTTTAATACCAGAGTGAGTTAACAATGTATGAAAAATAGTTGTGTAATTTTTAAAGTAAAAAAAAACCTTGTTTTATAGATGTTTTGAAGTGAGAATACGAAATTTTAATACCAGAGTGAGTTAACAATGTATGAAAAATAGTTGTGTAATATTTAAAGTAAAAAAAAAACATTGTTTTATAGATGTTTTGAAGTGAGAATACGAAATTTTAATACCAGAGTGAGTTAACAATGTATGAAAAATAGTTGTGTAATTTTTAAAGTAAAAAAAAACATTGTTTTTGTTATGTTTTGGAGTGAGAATACGAAATTTTAATACCAGAGTGAGTTAACAATGTATGAAAAATAGTTGTGTAATTTTTAAAGTAAAAAAAAACATTGTTTTATAGATGTTTTGAAGTAAGAATACGAAATTTTAATACCAGAGTGAGTTAACAATGTATGAAAAATAGTTGTGTAATATTTAAAGTAATAAAAAACATTGTTTTTGTTATGTTTTGGAGTGAGAATACGAAATTTTAATACCAGAGTGAGTTAACAATGTATGAAAAATAGTTGTGTAATTTTTAAAGTAAAAAAAAACATTGTTTTATAGATGTTTTGAAGTGAGAATACGAAATTTTAATACCAGAGTGAGTTAACAATGTATGAAAAATAGTTGTGTAATTTTTAAAGTAAAAAAAAACCTTGTTTTATAGATGTTTTGAAGTAAGAATACGAAATTTTAATACCAGAGTGAGTTAACAATGTATGAAAAATAGTTGTGTAATTTTTAAAGTAATAAAAAACATTGTTTTTGTTATGTTTTGGAGTGAGAATACGAAATTTTAATACCAGAGTGAGTTAACAATGTATGAAAAATAGTTGTGTAATTTTTAAAGTAAAAAAAAACATTGTTTTATAGATGTTTTGAAGTAAGAATACGAAATTTTAATACCAGAGTGAGTTAACAATGTATGAAAAATAGTTGTGTAATTTTTAAAGTAAAAAAAAACCTTGTTTTATAGATGTTTTGAAGTGAGAATACGAAATTTTAATACCAGAGTGAGTTAACAATGTATGAAAAATAGTTGTGTAATTTTTAAAGTAAAAAAAAACATTGTTTTTGTTATGTTTTGAAGTGAGAATACGAAATTTTAATACCAGAGTGAGTTAACAATGTATGAAAAATAGTTGTGTAATTTTTAAAGTAAAAAAAAACCTTGTTTTATAGATGTTTTGAAGTAAGAATACGAAATTTTAATACCAGAGTGAGTTAACAATGTATGAAAAATAGTTGTGTAATTTTTAAAGTAAAAAAAAACCTTGTTTTATAGATGTTTTGAAGTGAGAATACGAAATTTTAATACCAGAGTGAGTTAACAATGTATGAAAAATAGTTGTGTAATATTTAAAGTAAAAAAAAAACATTGTTTTATAGATGTTTTGAAGTAAGAATACGAAATTTTAATACCAGAGTGAGTTAACAATGTATGAAAAATAGTTGTGTAATTTTTAAAGTAAAAAAAAACATTGTTTTATAGATGTTTTGAAGTGAGAATACGAAATTTTAATACCAGAGTGAGTTAACAATGTATGAAAAATAGTTGTGTAATATTTAAAGTAAAAAAAAAACATTGTTTTATAGATGTTTTGAAGTAAGAATACGAAATTTTAATACCAGAGTGAGTTAACAATGTATGAAAAATAGTTGTGTAATTTTTAAAGTAAAAAAAAACATTGTTTTATAGATGTTTTGAAGTGAGAATACGAAATTTTAATACCAGAGTGAGTTAACAATGTATGAAAAATAGTTGTGTAATTTTTAAAGTAAAAAAAAACATTGTTTTATAGATGTTTTGGAGTGAGAATACGAAATTTTAATACCAGAGTGAGTTAACAATGTATGAAAAATAGTTGTGTAATTTTTAAAGTAAAAAAAAACATTGTTTTATAGATGTTTTGAAGTAAGAATACGAAATTTTAATACCAGAGTGAGTTAACAATGTATGAAAAATAGTTGTGTAATTTTTAAAGTAAAAAAAAACATTGTTTTTGTTATGTTTTGGAGTGAGAATACGAAATTTTAATACCAGAGTGAGTTAACAATGTATGAAAAATAGTTGTGTAATTTTTAAAGTAAAAAAAAACATTGTTTTATAGATGTTTTGAAGTAAGAATACGAAATTTTAATACCAGAGTGAGTTAACAATGTATGAAAAATAGTTGTGTAATTTTTAAAGTAAAAAAAAACATTGTTTTTGAAGTGTTTTGGAGTAAGAATACGAAATTTTAATACCAGAGTGAGTTAACAATGTATGAAAAATAGTTGTGTAATTTTTAAAGTAAAAAAAAACATTGTTTTATAGATGTTTTGAAGTGAGAATACGAAATTTTAATACCAGAGTGAGTTAACAATGTATGAAAAATAGTTGTGTAATATTTAAAGTAAAAAAAAAACATTGTTTTATAGATGTTTTGAAGTAAGAATACGAAATTTTAATACCAGAGTGAGTTAACAATGTATGAAAAATAGTTGTGTAATTTTTAAAGTAAAAAAAAACATTGTTTTATAGATGTTTTGAAGTGAGAATACGAAATTTTAATACCAGAGTGAGTTAACAATGTATGAAAAATAGTTGTGTAATTTTTAAAGTAAAAAAAAACATTGTTTTATAGATGTTTTGGAGTGAGAATACGAAATTTTAATACCAGAGTGAGTTAACAATGTATGAAAAATAGTTGTGTAATTTTTAAAGTAAAAAAAAACATTGTTTTATAGATGTTTTGAAGTAAGAATACGAAATTTTAATACCAGAGTGAGTTAACAATGTATGAAAAATAGTTGTGTAATTTTTAAAGTAAAAAAAAACATTGTTTTTGTTATGTTTTGGAGTGAGAATACGAAATTTTAATACCAGAGTGAGTTAACAATGTATGAAAAATAGTTGTGTAATTTTTAAAGTAAAAAAAAACATTGTTTTATAGATGTTTTGAAGTAAGAATACGAAATTTTAATACCAGAGTGAGTTAACAATGTATGAAAAATAGTTGTGTAATTTTTAAAGTAAAAAAAAACATTGTTTTTGAAGTGTTTTGGAGTAAGAATACGAAATTTTAATACCAGAGTGAGTTAACAATGTATGAAAAATAGTTGTGTAATTTTTAAAGTAAAAAAAAACATTGTTTTATAGATGTTTTGAAGTGAGAATACGAAATTTTAATACCAGAGTGAGTTAACAATGTATGAAAAATAGTTGTGTAATTTTTAAAGTAAAAAAAACATTGTTTTTGTTATGTTTTGAAGTGAGAATACGAAATTTTAATACCAGAGTGAGTTAACAATGTATGAAAAATAGTTGTGTAATTTTTAAAGTAAAAAAAAACATTGTTTTATAGATGTTTTGAAGTAAGAATACGAAATTTTAATACCAGAGTGAGTTAACAATGTATGAAAAATAGTTGTGTAATTTTTAAAGTAAAAAAAAACATTGTTTTATAGATGTTTTGAAGTAAGAATACGAAATTTTAATACCAGAGTGAGTTAACAATGTATGAAAAATAGTTGTGTAATTTTTAAAGTAAAAAAAAACATTGTTTTTGTTATGTTTTGGAGTGAGAATACGAAATTTTAATACCAGAGTGAGTTAACAATGTATGAAAAATAGTTGTGTAATTTTTAAAGTAAAAAAAAACATTGTTTTATAGATGTTTTGAAGTGAGAATACGAAATTTTAATACCAGAGTGAGTTAACAATGTATGAAAAATAGTTGTGTAATTTTTAAAGTAAAAAAAAACATTGTTTTATAGATGTTTTGAAGTGAGAATACGAAATTTTAATACCAGAGTGAGTTAACAATGTATGAAAAATAGTTGTGTAATTTTTAAAGTAAAAAAAAACATTGTTTTATAGATGTTTTGGAGTGAGAATACGAAATTTTAATACCAGAGTGAGTTAACAATGTATGAAAAATAGTTGTGTAATTTTTAAAGTAAAAAAAAACATTGTTTTATAGATGTTTTGAAGTAAGAATACGAAATTTTAATACCAGAGTGAGTTAACAATGTATGAAAAATAGTTGTGTAATTTTTAAAGTAAAAAAAAACATTGTTTTTGTTATGTTTTGGAGTGAGAATACGAAATTTTAATACCAGAGTGAGTTAACAATGTATGAAAAATAGTTGTGTAATTTTTAAAGTAAAAAAAAACATTGTTTTATAGATGTTTTGAAGTAAGAATACGAAATTTTAATACCAGAGTGAGTTAACAATGTATGAAAAATAGTTGTGTAATTTTTAAAGTAAAAAAAAACATTGTTTTTGAAGTGTTTTGGAGTAAGAATACGAAATTTTAATACCAGAGTGAGTTAACAATGTATGAAAAATAGTTGTGTAATTTTTAAAGTAAAAAAAAACATTGTTTTATAGATGTTTTGAAGTGAGAATACGAAATTTTAATACCAGAGTGAGTTAACAATGTATGAAAAATAGTTGTGTAATTTTTAAAGTAAAAAAAACATTGTTTTTGTTATGTTTTGAAGTGAGAATACGAAATTTTAATACCAGAGTGAGTTAACAATGTATGAAAAATAGTTGTGTAATTTTTAAAGTAAAAAAAAACATTGTTTTATAGATGTTTTGGAATGAGAATACGAAATTTTAATACCAGAGTGAGTTAACAATGTATGAAAAATAGTTGTGTAATTTTTAAAGTAATAAAAAACATTGTTTTATAGATGTTTTGAAGTGAGAATACGAAATTTTAATACCAGAGTGAGTTAACAATGTATGAAAAATAGTTGTGTAATTTTTAAAGTAAAAAAAAACATTGTTTTATAGATGTTTTGGAGTGAGAATACGAAATTTTAATACCAGAGTGAGTTAACAATGTATGAAAAATAGTTGTGTAATTTTTAAAGTAAAAAAAAACATTGTTTTATAGATGTTTTGAAGTGAGAATACGAAATTTTAATACCAGAGTGAGTTAACAATGTATGAAAAATAGTTGTGTAATTTTTAAAGTAAAAAAAAAACATTGTTTTATAGATGTTTTGAAGTAAGAATACGAAATTTTAATACCAGAGTGAGTTAACAATGTATGAAAAATAGTTGTGTAATTTTTAAAGTAAAAAAAAACATTGTTTTTGTTATGTTTTGAAGTGAGAATACGAAATTTTAATACCAGAGTGAGTTAACAATGTATGAAAAATAGTTGTGTAATTTTTAAAGTAATAAAAAACATTGTTTTTGTTATGTTTTGAAGTGAGAATACGAAATTTTAATACCAGAGTGAGTTAACAATGTATGAAAAATAGTTGTGTAATTTTTAAAGTAAAAAAAAACCTTGTTTTATAGATGTTTTGAAGTAAGAATACGAAATTTTAATACCAGAGTGAGTTAACAATGTATGAAAAATAGTTGTGTAATTTTTAAAGTAAAAAAAAACATTGTTTTATAGATGTTTTGAAGTGAGAATACGAAATTTTAATACCAGAGTGAGTTAACAATGTATGAAAAATAGTTGTGTAATATTTAAAGTAAAAAAAAAACATTGTTTTATAGATGTTTTGAAGTGAGAATACGAAATTTTAATACCAGAGTGAGTTAACAATGTATGAAAAATAGTTGTGTAATTTTTAAAGTAATAAAAAACATTGTTTTATAGATGTTTTGAAGTGAGAATACGAAATTTTAATACCAGAGTGAGTTAACAATGTATGAAAAATAGTTGTGTAATTTTTAAAGTAAAAAAAACATTGTTTTTGTTATGTTTTGGAGTGAGAATACGAAATTTTAATACCAGAGTGAGTTAACAATGTATGAAAAATAGTTGTGTAATTTTTAAAGTAAAAAAAAACATTGTTTTATAGATGTTTTGAAGTAAGAATACGAAATTTTAATACCAGAGTGAGTTAACAATGTATGAAAAATAGTTGTGTAATATTTAAAGTAAAAAAAAAACATTGTTTTATAGATGTTTTGAAGTAAGAATACGAAATTTTAATACCAGAGTGAGTTAACAATGTATGAAAAATAGTTGTGTAATTTTTAAAGTAAAAAAAAACATTGTTTTATAGATGTTTTGGAATGAGAATACGAAATTTTAATACCAGAGTGAGTTAACAATGTATGAAAAATAGTTGTGTAATTTTTAAAGTAATAAAAAACATTGTTTTTGTTATGTTTTGAAGTGAGAATACGAAATTTTAATACCAGAGTGAGTTAACAATGTATGAAAAATAGTTGTGTAATTTTTAAAGTAAAAAAAAACATTGTTTTATAGATGTTTTGGAATGAGAATACGAAATTTTAATACCAGAGTGAGTTAACAATGTATGAAAAATAGTTGTGTAATTTTTAAAGTAATAAAAAACATTGTTTTTGTTATGTTTTGAAGTGAGAATACGAAATTTTAATACCAGAGTGAGTTAACAATGTATGAAAAATAGTTGTGTAATTTTTAAAGTAAAAAAAAACATTGTTTTTGTTATGTTTTGGAGTGAGAATACGAAATTTTAATACCAGAGTGAGTTAACAATGTATGAAAAATAGTTGTGTAATTTTTAAAGTAAAAAAAAACATTGTTTTTGTTATGTTTTGGAGTGAGAATACGAAATTTTAATACCAGAGTGAGTTAACAATGTATGAAAAATAGTTGTGTAATTTTTAAAGTAAAAAAAAACATTGTTTTATAGATGTTTTGAAGTAAGAATACGAAATTTTAATACCAGAGTGAGTTAACAATGTATGAAAAATAGTTGTGTAATTTTTAAAGTAATAAAAAACATTGTTTTTGTTATGTTTTGGAGTGAGAATACGAAATTTTAATACCAGAGTGAGTTAACAATGTATGAAAAATAGTTGTGTAATTTTTAAAGTAAAAAAAAACATTGTTTTATAGATGTTTTGGAATGAGAATACGAAATTTTAATACCAGAGTGAGTTAACAATGTATGAAAAATAGTTGTGTAATTTTTAAAGTAAAAAAAAACATTGTTTTATAGATGTTTTGAAGTGAGAATACGAAATTTTAATACCAGAGTGAGTTAACAATGTATGAAAAATAGTTGTGTAATTTTTAAAGTAAAAAAAAACATTGTTTTTGTTATGTTTTGGAGTGAGAATACGAAATTTTAATACCAGAGTGAGTTAACAATGTATGAAAAATAGTTGTGTAATTTTTAAAGTAAAAAAAAACATTGTTTTTGTTATGTTTTGAAGTGAGAATACGAAATTTTAATACCAGAGTGAGTTAACAATGTATGAAAAATAGTTGTGTAATATTTAAAGTAAAAAAAAAACATTGTTTTATAGATGTTTTGAAGTAAGAATACGAAATTTTAATACCAGAGTGAGTTAACAATGTATGAAAAATAGTTGTGTAATTTTTAAAGTAAAAAAAAACATTGTTTTATAGATGTTTTGAAGTGAGAATACGAAATTTTAATACCAGAGTGAGTTAACAATGTATGAAAAATAGTTGTGTAATTTTTAAAGTAAAAAAAAACATTGTTTTTGTTATGTTTTGGAGTGAGAATACGAAATTTTAATACCAGAGTGAGTTAACAATGTATGAAAAATAGTTGTGTAATTTTTAAAGTAAAAAAAAACATTGTTTTATAGATGTTTTGAAGTAAGAATACGAAATTTTAATACCAGAGTGAGTTAACAATGTATGAAAAATAGTTGTGTAATTTTTAAAGTAAAAAAAAACATAGTTTTATAGATGTTTTGGAATGAGAATACGAAATTTTAATACCAGAGTGAGTTAACAATGTATGAAAAATAGTTGTGTAATTTTTAAAGTAAAAAAAAACATTGTTTTATAGATGTTTTGAAGTGAGAATACGAAATTTTAATACCAGAGTGAGTTAACAATGTATGAAAAATAGTTGTGTAATTTTTAAAGTAAAAAAAAACATTGTTTTTGTTATGTTTTGGAGTGAGAATACGAAATTTTAATACCAGAGTGAGTTAACAATGTATGAAAAATAGTTGTGTAATTTTTAAAGTAAAAAAAAACCTTGTTTTATAGATGTTTTGAAGTGAGAATACGAAATTTTAATACCAGAGTGAGTTAACAATGTATGAAAAATAGTTGTGTAATTTTTAAAGTAAAAAAAAACCTTGTTTTATAGATGTTTTGAAGTGAGAATACGAAATTTTAATACCAGAGTGAGTTAACAATGTATGAAAAATAGTTGTGTAATTTTTAAAGTAAAAAAAAACCTTGTTTTATAGATGTTTTGAAGTGAGAATACGAAATTTTAATACCAGAGTGAGTTAACAATGTATGAAAAATAGTTGTGTAATTTTTAAAGTAAAAAAAAACATTGTTTTATAGATGTTTTGAAGTGAGAATACGAAATTTTAATACCAGAGTGAGTTAACAATGTATGAAAAATAGTTGTGTAATTTTTAAAGTAAAAAAAAACCTTGTTTTATAGATGTTTTGAAGTGAGAATACGAAATTTTAATACCAGAGTGAGTTAACAATGTATGAAAAATAGTTGTGTAATTTTTAAAGTAAAAAAAAACATTGTTTTATAGATGTTTTGAAGTGAGAATACGAAATTTTAATACCAGAGTGAGTTAACAATGTATGAAAAATAGTTGTGTAATTTTTAAAGTAAAAAAAAACATTGTTTTATAGATGTTTTGGAATGAGAATACGAAATTTTAATACCAGAGTGAGTTAACAATGTATGAAAAATAGTTGTGTAATTTTTAAAGTAAAAAAAAACATTGTTTTTGTTATGTTTTGGAGTGAGAATACGAAATTTTAATACCAGAGTGAGTTAACAATGTATGAAAAATAGTTGTGTAATTTTTAAAGTAAAAAAAAACATTGTTTTATAGATGTTTTGAAGTAAGAATACGAAATTTTAATACCAGAGTGAGTTAACAATGTATGAAAAATAGTTGTGTAATTTTTAAAGTAAAAAAAAACATAGTTTTTGTTATGTTTTGGAGTGAGAATACGAAATTTTAATACCAGAGTGAGTTAACAATGCATGAAAAATAGTTGTGTAATTTTTAAAGTAAAAAAAAACATTGTTTTATAGATGTTTTGAAGTGAGAATACGAAATTTTAATACCAGAGTGAGTTAACAATGTATGAAAAATAGTTGTGTAATTTTTAAAGTAAAAAAAAACATTGTTTTATAGATGTTTTGGAATGAGAATACGAAATTTTAATACCAGAGTGAGTTAACAATGTATGAAAAATAGTTGTGTAATTTTTAAAGTAAAAAAAAACCTTGTTTTATAGATGTTTTGAAGTGAGAATACGAAATTTTAATACCAGAGTGAGTTAACAATGTATGAAAAATAGTTGTGTAATTTTTAAAGTAAAAAAAAACCTTGTTTTATAGATGTTTTGAAGTGAGAATACGAAATTTTAATACCAGAGTGAGTTAACAATGTATGAAAAATAGTTGTGTAATTTTTAAAGTAAAAAAAAACATTGTTTTTGTTATGTTTTGGAGTGAGAATACGAAATTTTAATACCAGAGTGAGTTAACAATGTATGAAAAATAGTTGTGTAATTTTTAAAGTAAAAAAAAACATTGTTTTATAGATGTTTTGAAGTGAGAATACGAAATTTTAATACCAGAGTGAGTTAACAATGTATGAAAAATAGTTGTGTAATTTTTAAAGTAAAAAAAAACATTGTTTTATAGATGTTTTGGAATGAGAATACGAAATTTTAATACCAGAGTGAGTTAACAATGTATGAAAAATAGTTGTGTAATTTTTAAAGTAAAAAAAAACATTGTTTTTGTTATGTTTTGGAGTGAGAATACGAAATTTTAATACCAGAGTGAGTTAACAATGTATGAAAAATAGTTGTGTAATTTTTAAAGTAAAAAAAAACATTGTTTTATAGATGTTTTGAAGTAAGAATACGAAATTTTAATACCAGAGTGAGTTAACAATGTATGAAAAATAGTTGTGTAATTTTTAAAGTAAAAAAAAACATAGTTTTTGTTATGTTTTGGAGTGAGAATACGAAATTTTAATACCAGAGTGAGTTAACAATGCATGAAAAATAGTTGTGTAATTTTTAAAGTAAAAAAAAACATTGTTTTATAGATGTTTTGAAGTGAGAATACGAAATTTTAATACCAGAGTGAGTTAACAATGTATGAAAAATAGTTGTGTAATTTTTAAAGTAAAAAAAAACATTGTTTTATAGATGTTTTGGAATGAGAATACGAAATTTTAATACCAGAGTGAGTTAACAATGTATGAAAAATAGTTGTGTAATTTTTAAAGTAAAAAAAAACCTTGTTTTATAGATGTTTTGAAGTGAGAATACGAAATTTTAATACCAGAGTGAGTTAACAATGTATGAAAAATAGTTGTGTAATTTTTAAAGTAAAAAAAAACATTGTTTTATAGATGTTTTGAAGTGAGAATACGAAATTTTAATACCAGAGTGAGTTAACAATGTATGAAAAATAGTTGTGTAATTTTTAAAGTAAAAAAAAACATTGTTTTTGTTATGTTTTGGAGTGAGAATACGAAATTTTAATACCAGAGTGAGTTAACAATGTATGAAAAATAGTTGTGTAATTTTTAAAGTAAAAAAAAACATTGTTTTATAGATGTTTTGAAGTAAGAATACGAAATTTTAATACCAGAGTGAGTTAACAATGTATGAAAAATAGTTGTGTAATTTTTAAAGTAAAAAAAAACATAGTTTTATAGATGTTTTGGAATGAGAATACGAAATTTTAATACCAGAGTGAGTTAACAATGTATGAAAAATAGTTGTGTAATTTTTAAAGTAAAAAAAAACATTGTTTTATAGATGTTTTGAAGTGAGAATACGAAATTTTAATACCAGAGTGAGTTAACAATGTATGAAAAATAGTTGTGTAATTTTTAAAGTAAAAAAAAACATTGTTTTTGTTATGTTTTGGAGTGAGAATACGAAATTTTAATACCAGAGTGAGTTAACAATGTATGAAAAATAGTTGTGTAATTTTTAAAGTAAAAAAAAACCTTGTTTTATAGATGTTTTGAAGTGAGAATACGAAATTTTAATACCAGAGTGAGTTAACAATGTATGAAAAATAGTTGTGTAATTTTTAAAGTAAAAAAAAACCTTGTTTTATAGATGTTTTGAAGTGAGAATACGAAATTTTAATACCAGAGTGAGTTAACAATGTATGAAAAATAGTTGTGTAATTTTTAAAGTAAAAAAAAACCTTGTTTTATAGATGTTTTGAAGTGAGAATACGAAATTTTAATACCAGAGTGAGTTAACAATGTATGAAAAATAGTTGTGTAATTTTTAAAGTAAAAAAAAACATTGTTTTATAGATGTTTTGAAGTGAGAATACGAAATTTTAATACCAGAGTGAGTTAACAATGTATGAAAAATAGTTGTGTAATTTTTAAAGTAAAAAAAAACCTTGTTTTATAGATGTTTTGAAGTGAGAATACGAAATTTTAATACCAGAGTGAGTTAACAATGTATGAAAAATAGTTGTGTAATTTTTAAAGTAAAAAAAAACCTTGTTTTATAGATGTTTTGAAGTGAGAATACGAAATTTTAATACCAGAGTGAGTTAACAATGTATGAAAAATAGTTGTGTAATTTTTAAAGTAAAAAAAAACCTTGTTTTATAGATGTTTTGAAGTGAGAATACGAAATTTTAATACCAGAGTGAGTTAACAATGTATGAAAAATAGTTGTGTAATTTTTAAAGTAAAAAAAAACATTGTTTTATAGATGTTTTGAAGTGAGAATACGAAATTTTAATACCAGAGTGAGTTAACAATGTATGAAAAATAGTTGTGTAATTTTTAAAGTAAAAAAAAACCTTGTTTTATAGATGTTTTGAAGTGAGAATACGAAATTTTAATACCAGAGTGAGTTAACAATGTATGAAAAATAGTTGTGTAATTTTTAAAGTAAAAAAAAACATTGTTTTATAGATGTTTTGAAGTGAGAATACGAAATTTTAATACCAGAGTGAGTTAACAATGTATGAAAAATAGTTGTGTAATTTTTAAAGTAATAAAAAACATTGTTTTTGTTATGTTTTGGAGTGAGAATACGAAATTTTAATACCAGAGTGAGTTAACAATGTATGAAAAATAGTTGTGTAATTTTTAAAGTAAAAAAAAACATAGTTTTATAGATGTTTTGGAGTGAGAATACGAAATTTTAATACCAGAGTGAGTTAACAATGTATGAAAAATAGTTGTGTAATTTTTAAAGTAAAAAAAAACATAGTTTTTGTTATGTTTTGGAGTGAGAATACGAAATTTTAATACCAGAGTGAGTTAACAATGTATGAAAAATAGTTGTGTAATTTTTAAAGTAAAAAAAAACATTGTTTTATAGATGTTTTGGAGTGAGAATACGAAATTTTAATACCAGAGTGAGTTAACAATGTATGAAAAATAGTTGTGTAATTTTTAAAGTAAAAAAAAACATAGTTTTTGTTATGTTTTGAAGTAAGAATACGAAATTTTAATACCAGAGTGAGTTAACAATGCATGAAAAATAGTTGTGTAATTTTTAAAGTAAAAAAAAACATAGTTTTTGTTATGTTTTGAAGTGAGAATACGAAATTTTAATACCAGAGTGAGTTAACAATGTATGAAAAATAGTTGTGTAATTTTTAAAGTAAAAAAAAACCTTGTTTTATAGATGTTTTGAAGTGAGAATACGAAATTTTAATACCAGAGTGAGTTAACAATGTATGAAAAATAGTTGTGTAATTTTTAAAGTAAAAAAAAACCTTGTTTTATAGATGTTTTGGAGTGAGAATACGAAATTTTAATACCAGAGTGAGTTAACAATGTATGAAAAATAGTTGTGTAATTTTTAAAGTAAAAAAAAACATTGTTTTATAGATGTTTTGAAGTGAGAATACGAAATTTTAATACCAGAGTGAGTTAACAATGTATGAAAAATAGTTGTGTAATTTTTAAAGTAAAAAAAAACATTGTTTTATAGATGTTTTGAAGTGAGAATACGAAATTTTAATACCAGAGTGAGTTAACAATGTATGAAAAATAGTTGTGTAATTTTTAAAGTAAAAAAAAACCTTGTTTTATAGATGTTTTGAAGTGAGAATACGAAATTTTAATACCAGAGTGAGTTAACAATGTATGAAAAATAGTTGTGTAATTTTTAAAGTAAAAAAAAACATTGTTTTATAGATGTTTTGAAGTGAGAATACGAAATTTTAATACCAGAGTGAGTTAACAATGTATGAAAAATAGTTGTGTAATTTTTAAAGTAAAAAAAAACATTGTTTTATAGATGTTTTGAAGTGAGAATACGAAATTTTAATACCAGAGTGAGTTAACAATGTATGAAAAATAGTTGTGTAATTTTTAAAGTAATAAAAAACATTGTTTTTGTTATGTTTTGGAGTGAGAATACGAAATTTTAATACCAGAGTGAGTTAACAATGTATGAAAAATAGTTGTGTAATTTTTAAAGTAAAAAAAAACATAGTTTTATAGATGTTTTGGAGTGAGAATACGAAATTTTAATACCAGAGTGAGTTAACAATGTATGAAAAATAGTTGTGTAATTTTTAAAGTAAAAAAAAACATTGTTTTTGTTATGTTTTGGAGTGAGAATACGAAATTTTAATACCAGAGTGAGTTAACAATGTATGAAAAATAGTTGTGTAATTTTTAAAGTAAAAAAAAACCTTGTTTTATAGATGTTTTGAAGTGAGAATACGAAATTTTAATACCAGAGTGAGTTAACAATGTATGAAAAATAGTTGTGTAATTTTTAAAGTAAAAAAAACATTGTTTTTGTTATGTTTTGAAGTGAGAATACGAAATTTTAATACCAGAGTGAGTTAACAATGTATGAAAAATAGTTGTGTAATTTTTAAAGTAATAAAAAACATTGTTTTTGTTATGTTTTGGAGTGAGAATACGAAATTTTAATACCAGAGTGAGTTAACAATGTATGAAAAATAGTTGTGTAATTTTTAAAGTAAAAAAAAACCTTGTTTTATAGATGTTTTGGAGTGAGAATACGAAATTTTAATACCAGAGTGAGTTAACAATGTATGAAAAATAGTTGTGTAATTTTTAAAGTAAAAAAAAACATAGTTTTTGTTATGTTTTGGAGTGAGAATACGAAATTTTAATACCAGAGTGAGTTAACAATGTATGAAAAATAGTTGTGTAATTTTTAAAGTAAAAAAAAACATTGTTTTATAGATGTTTTGGAGTGAGAATACGAAATTTTAATACCAGAGTGAGTTAACAATGTATGAAAAATAGTTGTGTAATTTTTAAAGTAAAAAAAAACATAGTTTTTGTTATGTTTTGAAGTAAGAATACGAAATTTTAATACCAGAGTGAGTTAACAATGCATGAAAAATAGTTGTGTAATTTTTAAAGTAAAAAAAAACATTGTTTTATAGATGTTTTGAAGTGAGAATACGAAATTTTAATACCAGAGTGAGTTAACAATGTATGAAAAATAGTTGTGTAATTTTTAAAGTAAAAAAAAACATTGTTTTTGTTATGTTTTGGAGTGAGAATACGAAATTTTAATACCAGAGTGAGTTAACAATGTATGAAAAATAGTTGTGTAATTTTTAAAGTAAAAAAAAACATTGTTTTATAGATGTTTTGAAGTGAGAATACGAAATTTTAATACCAGAGTGAGTTAACAATGTATGAAAAATAGTTGTGTAATTTTTAAAGTAAAAAAAAACATTGTTTTATAGATGTTTTGAAGTGAGAATACGAAATTTTAATACCAGAGTGAGTTAACAATGTATGAAAAATAGTTGTGTAATTTTTAAAGTAAAAAAAAACATTGTTTTATAGATGTTTTGGAATGAGAATACGAAATTTTAATACCAGAGTGAGTTAACAATGTATGAAAAATAGTTGTGTAATTTTTAAAGTAAAAAAAAACCTTGTTTTATAGATGTTTTGAAGTGAGAATACGAAATTTTAATACCAGAGTGAGTTAACAATGTATGAAAAATAGTTGTGTAATTTTTAAAGTAAAAAAAAACATTGTTTTATAGATGTTTTGAAGTGAGAATACGAAATTTTAATACCAGAGTGAGTTAACAATGTATGAAAAATAGTTGTGTAATTTTTAAAGTAAAAAAAAACATTGTTTTATAGATGTTTTGAAGTGAGAATACGAAATTTTAATACCAGAGTGAGTTAACAATGTATGAAAAATAGTTGTGTAATTTTTAAAGTAATAAAAAACATTGTTTTTGTTATGTTTTGGAGTGAGAATACGAAATTTTAATACCAGAGTGAGTTAACAATGTATGAAAAATAGTTGTGTAATTTTTAAAGTAAAAAAAAACCTTGTTTTATAGATGTTTTGAAGTAAGAATACGAAATTTTAATACCAGAGTGAGTTAACAATGTATGAAAAATAGTTGTGTAATTTTTAAAGTAAAAAAAAACATTGTTTTATAGATGTTTTGAAGTGAGAATACGAAATTTTAATACCAGAGTGAGTTAACAATGTATGAAAAATAGTTGTGTAATTTTTAAAGTAAAAAAAAACATTGTTTTTGTTATGTTTTGGAGTGAGAATACGAAATTTTAATACCAGAGTGAGTTAACAATGTATGAAAAATAGTTGTGTAATTTTTAAAGTAAAAAAAAACATTGTTTTATAGATGTTTTGAAGTAAGAATACGAAATTTTAATACCAGAGTGAGTTAACAATGTATGAAAAATAGTTGTGTAATTTTTAAAGTAAAAAAAAACCTTGTTTTTGTTATGTTTTGAAGTGAGAATACGAAATTTTAATACCAGAGTGAGTTAACAATGTATGAAAAATAGTTGTGTAATTTTTAAAGTAAAAAAAAACATTGTTTTTGTTATGTTTTGGAGTGAGAATACGAAATTTTAATACCAGAGTGAGTTAACAATGTATGAAAAATAGTTGTGTAATTTTTAAAGTAAAAAAAAACATAGTTTTTGTTATGTTTTGGAGTGAGAATACGAAATTTTAATACCAGAGTGAGTTAACAATGTATGAAAAATAGTTGTGTAATTTTTAAAGTAAAAAAAAACCTTGTTTTATAGATGTTTTGAAGTGAGAATACGAAATTTTAATACCAGAGTGAGTTAACAATGTATGAAAAATAGTTGTGTAATTTTTAAAGTAAAAAAAAACATTGTTTTATAGATGTTTTGAAGTGAGAATACGAAATTTTAATACCAGAGTGAGTTAACAATGTATGAAAAATAGTTGTGTAATTTTTAAAGTAAAAAAAAACCTTGTTTTATAGATGTTTTGAAGTGAGAATACGAAATTTTAATACCAGAGTAAGTTAACAATGTATGAAAAATAGTTGTGTAATTTTTAAAGTAAAAAAAAACATTGTTTTATAGATGTTTTGGAATGAGAATACGAAATTTTAATACCAGAGTGAGTTAACAATGTATGAAAAATAGTTGTGTAATTTTTAAAGTAAAAAAAAACATTGTTTTTGTTATGTTTTGGAGTGAGAATACGAAATTTTAATACCAGAGTGAGTTAACAATGTATGAAAAATAGTTGTGTAATTTTTAAAGTAAAAAAAAACATAGTTTTTGTTATGTTTTGGAGTGAGAATACGAAATTTTAATACCAGAGTGAGTTAACAATGTATGAAAAATAGTTGTGTAATTTTTAAAGTAAAAAAAAACCTTGTTTTATAGATGTTTTGGAATGAGAATACGAAATTTTAATACCAGAGTGAGTTAACAATGTATGAAAAATAGTTGTGTAATTTTTAAAGTAAAAAAAAACATTGTTTTATAGATGTTTTGAAGTGAGAATACGAAATTTTAATACCAGAGTGAGTTAACAATGTATGAAAAATAGTTGTGTAATTTTTAAAGTAAAAAAAAACATTGTTTTATAGATGTTTTGGAATGAGAATACGAAATTTTAATACCAGAGTGAGTTAACAATGTATGAAAAATAGTTGTGTAATTTTTAAAGTAAAAAAAAACCTTGTTTTATAGATGTTTTGAAGTGAGAATACGAAATTTTAATACCAGAGTGAGTTAACAATGTATGAAAAATAGTTGTGTAATTTTTAAAGTAAAAAAAAACCTTGTTTTATAGATGTTTTGGAATGAGAATACGAAATTTTAATACCAGAGTGAGTTAACAATGTATGAAAAATAGTTGTGTAATTTTTAAAGTAATAAAAAACATTGTTTTTGTTATGTTTTGAAGTGAGAATACGAAATTTTAATACCAGAGTGAGTTAACAATGTATGAAAAATAGTTGTGTAATATTTAAAGTAATAAAAAACATTGTTTTTGTTATGTTTTGGAGTGAGAATACGAAATTTTAATACCAGAGTGAGTTAACAATGTATGAAAAATAGTTGTGTAATTTTTAAAGTAAAAAAAAACCTTGTTTTATAGATGTTTTGAAGTAAGAATACGAAATTTTAATACCAGAGTGAGTTAACAATGTATGAAAAATAGTTGTGTAATTTTTAAAGTAAAAAAAAACATTGTTTTATAGATGTTTTGAAGTGAGAATACGAAATTTTAATACCAGAGTGAGTTAACAATGTATGAAAAATAGTTGTGTAATTTTTAAAGTAAAAAAAAACATTGTTTTTGTTATGTTTTGGAGTGAGAATACGAAATTTTAATACCAGAGTGAGTTAACAATGTATGAAAAATAGTTGTGTAATTTTTAAAGTAAAAAAAAACATTGTTTTATAGATGTTTTGAAGTAAGAATACGAAATTTTAATACCAGAGTGAGTTAACAATGTATGAAAAATAGTTGTGTAATTTTTAAAGTAAAAAAAAACCTTGTTTTATAGATGTTTTGAAGTGAGAATACGAAATTTTAATACCAGAGTGAGTTAACAATGTATGAAAAATAGTTGTGTAATTTTTAAAGTAAAAAAAAACATTGTTTTTGTTATGTTTTGGAGTGAGAATACGAAATTTTAATACCAGAGTGAGTTAACAATGTATGAAAAATAGTTGTGTAATTTTTAAAGTAAAAAAAAACATAGTTTTTGTTATGTTTTGGAGTGAGAATACGAAATTTTAATACCAGAGTGAGTTAACAATGTATGAAAAATAGTTGTGTAATTTTTAAAGTAAAAAAAAACATTGTTTTATAGATGTTTTGGAGTGAGAATACGAAATTTTAATACCAGAGTGAGTTAACAATGTATGAAAAATAGTTGTGTAATTTTTAAAGTAAAAAAAAACATTGTTTTATAGATGTTTTGAAGTAAGAATACGAAATTTTAATACCAGAGTGAGTTAACAATGTATGAAAAATAGTTGTGTAATTTTTAAAGTAAAAAAAAACCTTGTTTTATAGATGTTTTGGAATGAGAATACGAAATTTTAATACCAGAGTGAGTTAACAATGTATGAAAAATAGTTGTGTAATTTTTAAAGTAAAAAAAAACATTGTTTTATAGATGTTTTGAAGTGAGAATACGAAATTTTAATACCAGAGTGAGTTAACAATGTATGAAAAATAGTTGTGTAATTTTTAAAGTAAAAAAAAACATTGTTTTTGTTATGTTTTGGAGTGAGAATACGAAATTTTAATACCAGAGTGAGTTAACAATGTATGAAAAATAGTTGTGTAATTTTTAAAGTAAAAAAAAACATTGTTTTATAGATGTTTTGGAATGAGAATACGAAATTTTAATACCAGAGTGAGTTAACAATGTATGAAAAATAGTTGTGTAATTTTTAAAGTAAAAAAAAACCTTGTTTTATAGATGTTTTGGAATGAGAATACGAAATTTTAATACCAGAGTGAGTTAACAATGTATGAAAAATAGTTGTGTAATTTTTAAAGTAATAAAAAACATTGTTTTTGTTATGTTTTGAAGTGAGAATACGAAATTTTAATACCAGAGTGAGTTAACAATGTATGAAAAATAGTTGTGTAATTTTTAAAGTAAAAAAAAACATTGTTTTATAGATGTTTTGGAGTGAGAATACGAAATTTTAATACCAGAGTGAGTTAACAATGTATGAAAAATAGTTGTGTAATTTTTAAAGTAAAAAAAAACATTGTTTTTGTTATGTTTTGAAGTAAGAATACGAAATTTTAATACCAGAGTGAGTTAACAATGTATGAAAAATAGTTGTGTAATTTTTAAAGTAAAAAAAAACATAGTTTTTGTTATGTTTTGGAGTGAGAATACGAAATTTTAATACCAGAGTGAGTTAACAATGTATGAAAAATAGTTGTGTAATTTTTAAAGTAAAAAAAAACATTGTTTTTGTTATGTTTTGGAGTGAGAATACGAAATTTTAATACCAGAGTGAGTTAACAATGTATGAAAAATAGTTGTGTAATTTTTAAAGTAAAAAAAAACCTTGTTTTATAGATGTTTTGGAATGAGAATACGAAATTTTAATACCAGAGTGAGTTAACAATGTATGAAAAATAGTTGTGTAATTTTTAAAGTAAAAAAAAACATTGTTTTTGTTATGTTTTGAAGTAAGAATACGAAATTTTAATACCAGAGTGAGTTAACAATGTATGAAAAATAGTTGTGTAATTTTTAAAGTAAAAAAAAACATAGTTTTTGTTATGTTTTGGAGTGAGAATACGAAATTTTAATACCAGAGTGAGTTAACAATGTATGAAAAATAGTTGTGTAATTTTTAAAGTAAAAAAAAACATAGTTTTTGTTATGTTTTGGAGTGAGAATACGAAATTTTAATACCAGAGTGAGTTAACAATGTATGAAAAATAGTTGTGTAATTTTTAAAGTAAAAAAAAACATTGTTTTTGTTATGTTTTGGAGTGAGAATACGAAATTTTAATACCAGAGTGAGTTAACAATGTATGAAAAATAGTTGTGTAATTTTTAAAGTAAAAAAAAACCTTGTTTTATAGATGTTTTGGAATGAGAATACGAAATTTTAATACCAGAGTGAGTTAACAATGTATGAAAAATAGTTGTGTAATTTTTAAAGTAAAAAAAAACATTGTTTTTGTTATGTTTTGAAGTAAGAATACGAAATTTTAATACCAGAGTGAGTTAACAATGTATGAAAAATAGTTGTGTAATTTTTAAAGTAAAAAAAAACATAGTTTTTGTTATGTTTTGGAGTGAGAATACGAAATTTTAATACCAGAGTGAGTTAACAATGTATGAAAAATAGTTGTGTAATTTTTAAAGTAAAAAAAAACATTGTTTTTGTTATGTTTTGGAGTGAGAATACGAAATTTTAATACCAGAGTGAGTTAACAATGTATGAAAAATAGTTGTGTAATTTTTAAAGTAAAAAAAAACCTTGTTTTATAGATGTTTTGGAATGAGAATACGAAATTTTAATACCAGAGTGAGTTAACAATGTATGAAAAATAGTTGTGTAATTTTTAAAGTAAAAAAAAACATTGTTTTATAGATGTTTTGAAGTGAGAATACGAAATTTTAATACCAGAGTGAGTTAACAATGTATGAAAAATAGTTGTGTAATTTTTAAAGTAAAAAAAAACATTGTTTTATAGATGTTTTGGAATGAGAATACGAAATTTTAATACCAGAGTGAGTTAACAATGTATGAAAAATAGTTGTGTAATTTTTAAAGTAAAAAAAAACCTTGTTTTATAGATGTTTTGAAGTGAGAATACGAAATTTTAATACCAGAGTGAGTTAACAATGTATGAAAAATAGTTGTGTAATTTTTAAAGTAAAAAAAAACCTTGTTTTATAGATGTTTTGGAATGAGAATACGAAATTTTAATACCAGAGTGAGTTAACAATGTATGAAAAATAGTTGTGTAATTTTTAAAGTAATAAAAAACATTGTTTTTGTTATGTTTTGAAGTGAGAATACGAAATTTTAATACCAGAGTGAGTTAACAATGTATGAAAAATAGTTGTGTAATATTTAAAGTAAAAAAAAACCTTGTTTTATAGATGTTTTGAAGTAAGAATACGAAATTTTAATACCAGAGTGAGTTAACAATGTATGAAAAATAGTTGTGTAATTTTTAAAGTAAAAAAAAACATTGTTTTTGTTATGTTTTGGAGTGAGAATACGAAATTTTAATACCAGAGTGAGTTAACAATGTATGAAAAATAGTTGTGTAATTTTTAAAGTAAAAAAAAACATTGTTTTATAGATGTTTTGGAATGAGAATACGAAATTTTAATACCAGAGTGAGTTAACAATGTATGAAAAATAGTTGTGTAATTTTTAAAGTAAAAAAAAACATTGTTTTATAGATGTTTTGAAGTGAGAATACGAAATTTTAATACCAGAGTGAGTTAACAATGTATGAAAAATAGTTGTGTAATTTTTAAAGTAAAAAAAAACATTGTTTTTGTTATGTTTTGGAGTGAGAATACGAAATTTTAATACCAGAGTGAGTTAACAATGTATGAAAAATAGTTGTGTAATTTTTAAAGTAAAAAAAAACATTGTTTTATAGATGTTTTGAAGTAAGAATACGAAATTTTAATACCAGAGTGAGTTAACAATGTATGAAAAATAGTTGTGTAATTTTTAAAGTAAAAAAAAACCTTGTTTTATAGATGTTTTGAAGTGAGAATACGAAATTTTAATACCAGAGTGAGTTAACAATGTATGAAAAATAGTTGTGTAATTTTTAAAGTAAAAAAAAACATTGTTTTTGTTATGTTTTGGAGTGAGAATACGAAATTTTAATACCAGAGTGAGTTAACAATGTATGAAAAATAGTTGTGTAATTTTTAAAGTAAAAAAAAACATAGTTTTTGTTATGTTTTGGAGTGAGAATACGAAATTTTAATACCAGAGTGAGTTAACAATGTATGAAAAATAGTTGTGTAATTTTTAAAGTAAAAAAAAACATTGTTTTATAGATGTTTTGGAGTGAGAATACGAAATTTTAATACCAGAGTGAGTTAACAATGTATGAAAAATAGTTGTGTAATTTTTAAAGTAAAAAAAAACATTGTTTTATAGATGTTTTGAAGTAAGAATACGAAATTTTAATACCAGAGTGAGTTAACAATGTATGAAAAATAGTTGTGTAATTTTTAAAGTAAAAAAAAACCTTGTTTTATAGATGTTTTGGAATGAGAATACGAAATTTTAATACCAGAGTGAGTTAACAATGTATGAAAAATAGTTGTGTAATTTTTAAAGTAAAAAAAAACATTGTTTTATAGATGTTTTGGAGTGAGAATACGAAATTTTAATACCAGAGTGAGTTAACAATGTATGAAAAATAGTTGTGTAATATTTAAAGTAAAAAAAAACATTGTTTTATAGATGTTTTGGAATGAGAATACGAAATTTTAATACCAGAGTGAGTTAACAATGTATGAAAAATAGTTGTGTAATTTTTAAAGTAAAAAAAAACATTGTTTTATAGATGTTTTGGAATGAGAATACGAAATTTTAATACCAGAGTGAGTTAACAATGTATGAAAAATAGTTGTGTAATTTTTAAAGTAAAAAAAAACCTTGTTTTATAGATGTTTTGGAATGAGAATACGAAATTTTAATACCAGAGTGAGTTAACAATGTATGAAAAATAGTTGTGTAATTTTTAAAGTAATAAAAAACATTGTTTTTGTTATGTTTTGAAGTGAGAATACGAAATTTTAATACCAGAGTGAGTTAACAATGTATGAAAAATAGTTGTGTAATATTTAAAGTAAAAAAAAACATTGTTTTATAGATGTTTTGAAGTGAGAATACGAAATTTTAATACCAGAGTGAGTTAACAATGTATGAAAAATAGTTGTGTAATTTTTAAAGTAAAAAAAAACATTGTTTTATAGATGTTTTGAAGTGAGAATACGAAATTTTAATACCAGAGTGAGTTAACAATGTATGAAAAATAGTTGTGTAATTTTTAAAGTAAAAAAAAACATTGTTTTTGTTATGTTTTGGAATGAGAATACGAAATTTTAATACCAGAGTGAGTTAACAATGTATGAAAAATAGTTGTGTAATTTTTAAAGTAAAAAAAAACATTGTTTTATAGATGTTTTGGAGTGAGAATACGAAATTTTAATACCAGAGTGAGTTAACAATGTATGAAAAATAGTTGTGTAATTTTTAAAGTAAAAAAAAACATTGTTTTTGTTATGTTTTGGAGTGAGAATACGAAATTTTAATACCAGAGTGAGTTAACAATGTATGAAAAATAGTTGTGTAATATTTAAAGTAAAAAAAAACATTGTTTTATAGATGTTTTGAAGTGAGAATACGAAATTTTAATACCAGAGTGAGTTAACAATGTATGAAAAATAGTTGTGTAATTTTTAAAGTAATAAAAAACATTGTTTTTGTTATGTTTTGAAGTGAGAATACGAAATTTTAATACCAGAGTGAGTTAACAATGTATGAAAAATAGTTGTGTAATTTTTAAAGTAAAAAAAAACCTTGTTTTATAGATGTTTTGAAGTAAGAATACGAAATTTTAATACCAGAGTGAGTTAACAATGTATGAAAAATAGTTGTGTAATTTTTAAAGTAAAAAAAAACATTGTTTTATAGATGTTTTGAAGTGAGAATACGAAATTTTAATACCAGAGTGAGTTAACAATGTATGAAAAATAGTTGTGTAATTTTTAAAGTAATAAAAAACATTGTTTTATAGATGTTTTGGAGTGAGAATACGAAATTTTAATACCAGAGTGAGTTAACAATGTATGAAAAATAGTTGTGTAATTTTTAAAGTAAAAAAAAACCTTGTTTTATAGATGTTTTGAAGTGAGAATACGAAATTTTAATACCAGAGTGAGTTAACAATGTATGAAAAATAGTTGTGTAATTTTTAAAGTAAAAAAAAACATAGTTTTTGTTATGTTTTGGAGTGAGAATACGAAATTTTAATACCAGAGTGAGTTAACAATGTATGAAAAATAGTTGTGTAATTTTTAAAGTAATAAAAAACATTGTTTTATAGATGTTTTGAAGTAAAAATACGAAATTTTAATACCAGAGTGAGTTAACAATGTATGAAAAATAGTTGTGTAATTTTTAAAGTAAAAAAAAACCTTGTTTTATAGATGTTTTGAAGTAAGAATACGAAATTTTAATACCAGAGTGAGTTAACAATGTATGAAAAATAGTTGTGTAATTTTTAAAGTAAAAAAAAACATTGTTTTTGTTATGTTTTGGAGTGAGAATACGAAATTTTAATACCAGAGTGAGTTAACAATGTATGAAAAATAGTTGTGTAATATTTAAAGTAAAAAAAAACATTGTTTTATAGATGTTTTGAAGTGAGAATACGAAATTTTAATACCAGAGTGAGTTAACAATGTATGAAAAATAGTTGTGTAATTTTTAAAGTAAAAAAAAACCTTGTTTTATAGATGTTTTGAAGTGAGAATACGAAATTTTAATACCAGAGTGAGTTAACAATGTATGAAAAATAGTTGTGTAATTTTTAAAGTAAAAAAAAACATAGTTTTATAGATGTTTTGGAGTGAGAATACGAAATTTTAATACCAGAGTGAGTTAACAATGTATGAAAAATAGTTGTGTAATTTTTAAAGTAAAAAAAAACATAGTTTTTGTTATGTTTTGGAGTGAGAATACGAAATTTTAATACCAGAGTGAGTTAACAATGTATGAAAAATAGTTGTGTAATTTTTAAAGTAAAAAAAAACCTTGTTTTTGTTATGTTTTGAAGTAAGAATACGAAATTTTAATACCAGAGTGAGTTAACAATGTATGAAAAATAGTTGTGTAATTTTTAAAGTAAAAAAAAACCTTGTTTTATAGATGTTTTGAAGTGAGAATACGAAATTTTAATACCAGAGTGAGTTAACAATGTATGAAAAATAGTTGTGTAATTTTTAAAGTAATAAAAAACATTGTTTTTGTTATGTTTTGAAGTGAGAATACGAAATTTTAATACCAGAGTGAGTTAACAATGTATGAAAAATAGTTGTGTAATTTTTAAAGTAAAAAAAAACCTTGTTTTATAGATGTTTTGAAGTAAGAATACGAAATTTTAATACCAGAGTGAGTTAACAATGTATGAAAAATAGTTGTGTAATTTTTAAAGTAAAAAAAAACATTGTTTTATAGATGTTTTGGAATGAGAATACGAAATTTTAATACCAGAGTGAGTTAACAATGTATGAAAAATAGTTGTGTAATTTTTAAAGTAAAAAAAAACATTGTTTTATAGATGTTTTGAAGTGAGAATACGAAATTTTAATACCAGAGTGAGTTAACAATGTATGAAAAATAGTTGTGTAATTTTTAAAGTAATAAAAAACATTGTTTTTGTTATGTTTTGGAGTGAGAATACGAAATTTTAATACCAGAGTGAGTTAACAATGTATGAAAAATAGTTGTGTAATTTTTAAAGTAAAAAAAAACATTGTTTTATAGATGTTTTGAAGTAAGAATACGAAATTTTAATACCAGAGTGAGTTAACAATGTATGAAAAATAGTTGTGTAATTTTTAAAGTAAAAAAAAACATTGTTTTATAGATGTTTTGAAGTGAGAATACGAAATTTTAATACCAGAGTGAGTTAACAATGTATGAAAAATAGTTGTGTAATTTTTAAAGTAATAAAAAACATTGTTTTTGTTATGTTTTGGAGTGAGAATACGAAATTTTAATACCAGAGTGAGTTAACAATGTATGAAAAATAGTTGTGTAATTTTTAAAGTAAAAAAAAACCTTGTTTTATAGATGTTTTGAAGTGAGAATACGAAATTTTAATACCAGAGTGAGTTAACAATGTATGAAAAATAGTTGTGTAATATTTAAAGTAAAAAAAAACATTGTTTTATAGATGTTTTGAAGTGAGAATACGAAATTTTAATACCAGAGTGAGTTAACAATGTATGAAAAATAGTTGTGTAATTTTTAAAGTAAAAAAAAACATTGTTTTATAGATGTTTTGAAGTGAGAATACGAAATTTTAATACCAGAGTGAGTTAACAATGTATGAAAAATAGTTGTGTAATTTTTAAAGTAATAAAAAACATTGTTTTATAGATGTTTTGGAATGAGAATACGAAATTTTAATACCAGAGTGAGTTAACAATGTATGAAAAATAGTTGTGTAATTTTTAAAGTAATAAAAAACATTGTTTTTGTTATGTTTTGAAGTGAGAATACGAAATTTTAATACCAGAGTGAGTTAACAATGTATGAAAAATAGTTGTGTAATTTTTAAAGTAAAAAAAAACATTGTTTTATAGATGTTTTGAAGTGAGAATACGAAATTTTAATACCAGAGTGAGTTAACAATGTATGAAAAATAGTTGTGTAATTTTTAAAGTAAAAAAAAACATTGTTTTATAGATGTTTTGAAGTGAGAATACGAAATTTTAATACCAGAGTGAGTTAACAATGTATGAAAAATAGTTGTGTAATATTTAAAGTAAAAAAAAAACCTTGTTTTATAGATGTTTTGAAGTGAGAATACGAAATTTTAATACCAGAGTGAGTTAACAATGTATGAAAAATAGTTGTGTAATTTTTAAAGTAAAAAAAAACATTGTTTTATAGATGTTTTGAAGTGAGAATACGAAATTTTAATACCAGAGTGAGTTAACAATGTATGAAAAATAGTTGTGTAATTTTTAAAGTAATAAAAAACATTGTTTTTGTTATGTTTTGGAGTGAGAATACGAAATTTTAATACCAGAGTGAGTTAACAATGTATGAAAAATAGTTGTGTAATTTTTAAAGTAAAAAAAAACCTTGTTTTATAGATGTTTTGAAGTAAGAATACGAAATTTTAATACCAGAGTGAGTTAACAATGTATGAAAAATAGTTGTGTAATTTTTAAAGTAAAAAAAAACATTGTTTTTGTTATGTTTTGGAGTGAGAATACGAAATTTTAATACCAGAGTGAGTTAACAATGTATGAAAAATAGTTGTGTAATTTTTAAAGTAATAAAAAACATTGTTTTTGTTATGTTTTGGAGTGAGAATACGAAATTTTAATACCAGAGTGAGTTAACAATGTATGAAAAATAGTTGTGTAATTTTTAAAGTAAAAAAAAACCTTGTTTTATAGATGTTTTGAAGTAAGAATACGAAATTTTAATACCAGAGTGAGTTAACAATGTATGAAAAATAGTTGTGTAATTTTTAAAGTAAAAAAAAACATTGTTTTATAGATGTTTTGAAGTAAGAATACGAAATTTTAATACCAGAGTGAGTTAACAATGTATGAAAAATAGTTGTGTAATTTTTAAAGTAAAAAAAAACATTGTTTTATAGATGTTTTGAAGTGAGAATACGAAATTTTAATACCAGAGTGAGTTAACAATGTATGAAAAATAGTTGTGTAATTTTTAAAGTAATAAAAAACATTGTTTTTGTTATGTTTTGAAGTGAGAATACGAAATTTTAATACCAGAGTGAGTTAACAATGTATGAAAAATAGTTGTGTAATATTTAAAGTAAAAAAAAAACATTGTTTTATAGATGTTTTGAAGTAAGAATACGAAATTTTAATACCAGAGTGAGTTAACAATGTATGAAAAATAGTTGTGTAATTTTTAAAGTAAAAAAAAACATTGTTTTATAGATGTTTTGAAGTGAGAATACGAAATTTTAATACCAGAGTGAGTTAACAATGTATGAAAAATAGTTGTGTAATTTTTAAAGTAAAAAAAAACATTGTTTTATAGATGTTTTGAAGTAAGAATACGAAATTTTAATACCAGAGTGAGTTAACAATGTATGAAAATTAGTTGTGTAATTTTTAAAGTAAAAAAAAACATTGTTTTATAGATGTTTTGGAGTGAGAATACGAAATTTTAATACCAGAGTGAGTTAACAATGTATGAAAAATAGTTGTGTAATTTTTAAAGTAAAAAAAAACCTTGTTTTATAGATGTTTTGGAGTGAGAATACGAAATTTTAATACCAGAGTGAGTTAACAATGTATGAAAAATAGTTGTGTAATTTTTAAAGTAAAAAAAAAACATTGTTTTTGTTATGTTTTGAAGTAAGAATACGAAATTTTAATACCAGAGTGAGTTAACAATGCATGAAAAATAGTTGTGTAATATTTAAAGTAAAAAAAAACATTGTTTTATAGATGTTTTGGAATGAGAATACGAAATTTTAATACCAGAGTGAGTTAACAATGTATGAAAAATAGTTGTGTAATTTTTAAAGTAAAAAAAAACATTGTTTTTGTTATGTTTTGGAGTGAGAATACGAAATTTTAATACCAGAGTGAGTTAACAATGTATGAAAAATAGTTGTGTAATTTTTAAAGTAAAAAAAAACATTGTTTTTGTTATGTTTTGGAGTGAGAATACGAAATTTTAATACCAGAGTGAGTTAACAATGTATGAAAAATAGTTGTGTAATTTTTAAAGTAAAAAAAAACATTGTTTTTGTTATGTTTTGGAGTGAGAATACGAAATTTTAATACCAGAGTGAGTTAACAATGTATGAAAAATAGTTGTGTAATTTTTAAAGTAATAAAAAACATTGTTTTATAGATGTTTTGAAGTGAGAATACGAAATTTTAATACCAGAGTGAGTTAACAATGTATGAAAAATAGTTGTGTAATTTTTAAAGTAAAAAAAAACATTGTTTTATAGATGTTTTGAAGTGAGAATACGAAATTTTAATACCAGAGTGAGTTAACAATGTATGAAAAATAGTTGTGTAATTTTTAAAGTAAAAAAAAACCTTGTTTTATAGATGTTTTGGAGTGAGAATACGAAATTTTAATACCAGAGTGAGTTAACAATGTATGAAAAATAGTTGTGTAATATTTAAAGTAAAAAAAAACATTGTTTTATAGATGTTTTGAAGTAAGAATACGAAATTTTAATACCAGAGTGAGTTAACAATGTATGAAAAATAGTTGTGTAATTTTTAAAGTAAAAAAAAACATTGTTTTATAGATGTTTTGAAGTGAGAATACGAAATTTTAATACCAGAGTGAGTTAACAATGTATGAAAAATAGTTGTGTAATTTTTAAAGTAAAAAAAAACATTGTTTTTGTTATGTTTTGGAGTGAGAATACGAAATTTTAATACCAGAGTGAGTTAACAATGTATGAAAAATAGTTGTGTAATTTTTAAAGTAAAAAAAAACATTGTTTTATAGATGTTTTGAAGTGAGAATACGAAATTTTAATACCAGAGTGAGTTAACAATGTATGAAAAATAGTTGTGTAATTTTTAAAGTAAAAAAAAACATAGTTTTTGTTATGTTTTGGAGTGAGAATACGAAATTTTAATACCAGAGTGAGTTAACAATGTATGAAAAATAGTTGTGTAATATTTAAAGTAAAAAAAAAACATTGTTTTATAGATGTTTTGAAGTAAGAATACGAAATTTTAATACCAGAGTGAGTTAACAATGTATGAAAAATAGTTGTGTAATTTTTAAAGTAAAAAAAAACATTGTTTTATAGATGTTTTGAAGTGAGAATACGAAATTTTAATACCAGAGTGAGTTAACAATGTATGAAAAATAGTTGTGTAATTTTTAAAGTAAAAAAAAACATTGTTTTATAGATGTTTTGAAGTAAGAATACGAAATTTTAATACCAGAGTGAGTTAACAATGTATGAAAATTAGTTGTGTAATTTTTAAAGTAAAAAAAAACATTGTTTTATAGATGTTTTGGAGTGAGAATACGAAATTTTAATACCAGAGTGAGTTAACAATGTATGAAAAATAGTTGTGTAATTTTTAAAGTAAAAAAAAACCTTGTTTTATAGATGTTTTGGAGTGAGAATACGAAATTTTAATACCAGAGTGAGTTAACAATGTATGAAAAATAGTTGTGTAATTTTTAAAGTAAAAAAAAACATTGTTTTTGTTATGTTTTGAAGTAAGAATACGAAATTTTAATACCAGAGTGAGTTAACAATGCATGAAAAATAGTTGTGTAATATTTAAAGTAAAAAAAAACATTGTTTTATAGATGTTTTGGAATGAGAATACGAAATTTTAATACCAGAGTGAGTTAACAATGTATGAAAAATAGTTGTGTAATTTTTAAAGTAA
Organism: Loxodes magnus; assembly: GCA_946699065.1. Lineage (NCBI taxonomy): Eukaryota > Ciliophora > Karyorelictea > Loxodida > Loxodidae > Loxodes > Loxodes magnus. The sequence goes on along the minus strand of CAMPDV010002037.1, from coordinate 23,828 downwards.
AAAAAAACATTGTTTTTGTTATGTTTTGGAGTGAGAATACGAAATTTTAATACCAGAGTGAGTTAACAATGTATGAAAAATAGTTGTGTAATTTTTAAAGTAAAAAAAAACATTGTTTTTGTTATGTTTTGGAGTGAGAATACGAAATTTTAATACCAGAGTGAGTTAACAATGTATGAAAAATAGTTGTGTAATTTTTAAAGTAAAAAAAAACATTGTTTTTGTTATGTTTTGGAGTGAGAATACGAAATTTTAATACCAGAGTGAGTTAACAATGTATGAAAAATAGTTGTGTAATTTTTAAAGTAATAAAAAACATTGTTTTATAGATGTTTTGAAGTGAGAATACGAAATTTTAATACCAGAGTGAGTTAACAATGTATGAAAAATAGTTGTGTAATTTTTAAAGTAAAAAAAAACATTGTTTTATAGATGTTTTGAAGTGAGAATACGAAATTTTAATACCAGAGTGAGTTAACAATGTATGAAAAATAGTTGTGTAATTTTTAAAGTAAAAAAAAACCTTGTTTTATAGATGTTTTGGAGTGAGAATACGAAATTTTAATACCAGAGTGAGTTAACAATGTATGAAAAATAGTTGTGTAATATTTAAAGTAAAAAAAAACATTGTTTTATAGATGTTTTGAAGTAAGAATACGAAATTTTAATACCAGAGTGAGTTAACAATGTATGAAAAATAGTTGTGTAATTTTTAAAGTAAAAAAAAACATTGTTTTATAGATGTTTTGAAGTGAGAATACGAAATTTTAATACCAGAGTGAGTTAACAATGTATGAAAAATAGTTGTGTAATTTTTAAAGTAAAAAAAAACATTGTTTTTGTTATGTTTTGGAGTGAGAATACGAAATTTTAATACCAGAGTGAGTTAACAATGTATGAAAAATAGTTGTGTAATTTTTAAAGTAAAAAAAAACATTGTTTTATAGATGTTTTGAAGTGAGAATACGAAATTTTAATACCAGAGTGAGTTAACAATGTATGAAAAATAGTTGTGTAATTTTTAAAGTAAAAAAAAACATAGTTTTTGTTATGTTTTGGAGTGAGAATACGAAATTTTAATACCAGAGTGAGTTAACAATGTATGAAAAATAGTTGTGTAATTTTTAAAGTAATAAAAAACATTGTTTTATAGATGTTTTGAAGTGAGAATACGAAATTTTAATACCAGAGTGAGTTAACAATGTATGAAAAATAGTTGTGTAATTTTTAAAGTAATAAAAAACATTGTTTTATAGATGTTTTGAAGTGAGAATACGAAATTTTAATACCAGAGTGAGTTAACAATGTATGAAAAATAGTTGTGTAATTTTTAAAGTAAAAAAAAACATAGTTTTTGTTATGTTTTGGAGTGAGAATACGAAATTTTAATACCAGAGTGAGTTAACAATGTATGAAAAATAGTTGTGTAATTTTTAAAGTAAAAAAAAACATTGTTTTATAGATGTTTTGAAGTGAGAATACGAAATTTTAATACCAGAGTGAGTTAACAATGTATGAAAAATAGTTGTGTAATTTTTAAAGTAATAAAAAACATTGTTTTTGTTATGTTTTGAAGTGAGAATACGAAATTTTAATACCAGAGTGAGTTAACAATGTATGAAAAATAGTTGTGTAATTTTTAAAGTAAAAAAAAACCTTGTTTTATAGATGTTTTGAAGTAAGAATACGAAATTTTAATACCAGAGTGAGTTAACAATGTATGAAAAATAGTTGTGTAATATTTAAAGTAAAAAAAAACCTTGTTTTATAGATGTTTTGGAATGAGAATACGAAATTTTAATACCAGAGTGAGTTAACAATGTATGAAAAATAGTTGTGTAATATTTAAAGTAAAAAAAAAACATTGTTTTATAGATGTTTTGAAGTGAGAATACGAAATTTTAATACCAGAGTGAGTTAACAATGTATGAAAAATAGTTGTGTAATTTTTAAAGTAATAAAAAACATTGTTTTTGTTATGTTTTGGAGTGAGAATACGAAATTTTAATACCAGAGTGAGTTAACAATGTATGAAAAATAGTTGTGTAATTTTTAAAGTAAAAAAAAACCTTGTTTTATAGATGTTTTGAAGTAAGAATACGAAATTTTAATACCAGAGTGAGTTAACAATGTATGAAAAATAGTTGTGTAATTTTTAAAGTAAAAAAAAACATTGTTTTATAGATGTTTTGAAGTAAGAATACGAAATTTTAATACCAGAGTGAGTTAACAATGTATGAAAAATAGTTGTGTAATTTTTAAAGTAATAAAAAACATTGTTTTTGTTATGTTTTGGAGTGAGAATACGAAATTTTAATACCAGAGTGAGTTAACAATGTATGAAAAATAGTTGTGTAATTTTTAAAGTAAAAAAAAACCTTGTTTTATAGATGTTTTGAAGTGAGAATACGAAATTTTAATACCAGAGTGAGTTAACAATGTATGAAAAATAGTTGTGTAATTTTTAAAGTAAAAAAAAACATTGTTTTATAGATGTTTTGAAGTGAGAATACGAAATTTTAATACCAGAGTGAGTTAACAATGTATGAAAAATAGTTGTGTAATTTTTAAAGTAAAAAAAAACATTGTTTTATAGATGTTTTGAAGTGAGAATACGAAATTTTAATACCAGAGTGAGTTAACAATGTATGAAAAATAGTTGTGTAATTTTTAAAGTAATAAAAAACATTGTTTTTGTTATGTTTTGAAGTGAGAATACGAAATTTTAATACCAGAGTGAGTTAACAATGTATGAAAAATAGTTGTGTAATTTTTAAAGTAAAAAAAAACATTGTTTTATAGATGTTTTGGAGTGAGAATACGAAATTTTAATACCAGAGTGAGTTAACAATGTATGAAAAATAGTTGTGTAATTTTTAAAGTAAAAAAAAACATTGTTTTATAGATGTTTTGGAGTGAGAATACGAAATTTTAATACCAGAGTGAGTTAACAATGTATGAAAAATAGTTGTGTAATTTTTAAAGTAAAAAAAAACATTGTTTTATAGATGTTTTGGAGTGAGAATACGAAATTTTAATACCAGAGTGAGTTAACAATGTATGAAAAATAGTTGTGTAATTTTTAAAGTAATAAAAAACATTGTTTTTGTTATGTTTTGGAGTGAGAATACGAAATTTTAATACCAGAGTGAGTTAACAATGTATGAAAAATAGTTGTGTAATTTTTAAAGTAAAAAAAAACATTGTTTTATAGATGTTTTGGAGTGAGAATACGAAATTTTAATACCAGAGTGAGTTAACAATGTATGAAAAATAGTTGTGTAATTTTTAAAGTAAAAAAAAACCTTGTTTTATAGATGTTTTGAAGTAAGAATACGAAATTTTAATACCAGAGTGAGTTAACAATGTATGAAAAATAGTTGTGTAATTTTTAAAGTAAAAAAAAACATTGTTTTTGTTATGTTTTGGAGTGAGAATACGAAATTTTAATACCAGAGTGAGTTAACAATGTATGAAAAATAGTTGTGTAATTTTTAAAGTAATAAAAAACATTGTTTTTGTTATGTTTTGGAGTGAGAATACGAAATTTTAATACCAGAGTGAGTTAACAATGTATGAAAAATAGTTGTGTAATTTTTAAAGTAAAAAAAAACATTGTTTTTGTTATGTTTTGAAGTAAGAATACGAAATTTTAATACCAGAGTGAGTTAACAATGTATGAAAAATAGTTGTGTAATTTTTAAAGTAAAAAAAAACATTGTTTTATAGATGTTTTGAAGTGAGAATACGAAATTTTAATACCAGAGTGAGTTAACAATGTATGAAAAATAGTTGTGTAATTTTTAAAGTAAAAAAAAACATTGTTTTTGTTATGTTTTGGAGTGAGAATACGAAATTTTAATACCAGAGTGAGTTAACAATGTATGAAAAATAGTTGTGTAATTTTTAAAGTAAAAAAAAACATTGTTTTATAGATGTTTTGAAGTGAGAATACGAAATTTTAATACCAGAGTGAGTTAACAATGTATGAAAAATAGTTGTGTAATTTTTAAAGTAAAAAAAAACATTGTTTTATAGATGTTTTGGAGTGAGAATACGAAATTTTAATACCAGAGTGAGTTAACAATGTATGAAAAATAGTTGTGTAATTTTTAAAGTAATAAAAAACATTGTTTTATAGATGTTTTGAAGTGAGAATACGAAATTTTAATACCAGAGTGAGTTAACAATGTATGAAAAATAGTTGTGTAATTTTTAAAGTAATAAAAAACATTGTTTTATAGATGTTTTGAAGTGAGAATACGAAATTTTAATACCAGAGTGAGTTAACAATGTATGAAAAATAGTTGTGTAATTTTTAAAGTAAAAAAAAACATAGTTTTTGTTATGTTTTGGAGTGAGAATACGAAATTTTAATACCAGAGTGAGTTAACAATGTATGAAAAATAGTTGTGTAATTTTTAAAGTAAAAAAAAACATTGTTTTATAGATGTTTTGAAGTAAGAATACGAAATTTTAATACCAGAGTGAGTTAACAATGTATGAAAAATAGTTGTGTAATTTTTAAAGTAATAAAAAACATTGTTTTTGTTATGTTTTGAAGTGAGAATACGAAATTTTAATACCAGAGTGAGTTAACAATGTATGAAAAATAGTTGTGTAATTTTTAAAGTAAAAAAAAACCTTGTTTTATAGATGTTTTGGAATGAGAATACGAAATTTTAATACCAGAGTGAGTTAACAATGTATGAAAAATAGTTGTGTAATATTTAAAGTAAAAAAAAAACATTGTTTTATAGATGTTTTGAAGTGAGAATACGAAATTTTAATACCAGAGTGAGTTAACAATGTATGAAAAATAGTTGTGTAATTTTTAAAGTAATAAAAAACATTGTTTTTGTTATGTTTTGGAGTGAGAATACGAAATTTTAATACCAGAGTGAGTTAACAATGTATGAAAAATAGTTGTGTAATTTTTAAAGTAAAAAAAAACCTTGTTTTATAGATGTTTTGAAGTAAGAATACGAAATTTTAATACCAGAGTGAGTTAACAATGTATGAAAAATAGTTGTGTAATTTTTAAAGTAAAAAAAAACATTGTTTTATAGATGTTTTGAAGTAAGAATACGAAATTTTAATACCAGAGTGAGTTAACAATGTATGAAAAATAGTTGTGTAATTTTTAAAGTAATAAAAAACATTGTTTTTGTTATGTTTTGGAGTGAGAATACGAAATTTTAATACCAGAGTGAGTTAACAATGTATGAAAAATAGTTGTGTAATTTTTAAAGTAAAAAAAAACCTTGTTTTATAGATGTTTTGAAGTGAGAATACGAAATTTTAATACCAGAGTGAGTTAACAATGTATGAAAAATAGTTGTGTAATTTTTAAAGTAAAAAAAAACATTGTTTTATAGATGTTTTGAAGTGAGAATACGAAATTTTAATACCAGAGTGAGTTAACAATGTATGAAAAATAGTTGTGTAATTTTTAAAGTAAAAAAAAACATTGTTTTATAGATGTTTTGAAGTGAGAATACGAAATTTTAATACCAGAGTGAGTTAACAATGTATGAAAAATAGTTGTGTAATTTTTAAAGTAATAAAAAACATTGTTTTTGTTATGTTTTGGAGTGAGAATACGAAATTTTAATACCAGAGTGAGTTAACAATGTATGAAAAATAGTTGTGTAATTTTTAAAGTAAAAAAAAACCTTGTTTTATAGATGTTTTGAAGTAAGAATACGAAATTTTAATACCAGAGTGAGTTAACAATGTATGAAAAATAGTTGTGTAATTTTTAAAGTAAAAAAAAACATTGTTTTATAGATGTTTTGAAGTAAGAATACGAAATTTTAATACCAGAGTGAGTTAACAATGTATGAAAAATAGTTGTGTAATTTTTAAAGTAATAAAAAACATTGTTTTTGTTATGTTTTGGAGTGAGAATACGAAATTTTAATACCAGAGTGAGTTAACAATGTATGAAAAATAGTTGTGTAATTTTTAAAGTAAAAAAAAACCTTGTTTTATAGATGTTTTGAAGTAAGAATACGAAATTTTAATACCAGAGTGAGTTAACAATGTATGAAAAATAGTTGTGTAATTTTTAAAGTAAAAAAAAACATTGTTTTATAGATGTTTTGAAGTGAGAATACGAAATTTTAATACCAGAGTGAGTTAACAATGTATGAAAAATAGTTGTGTAATTTTTAAAGTAAAAAAAAACATTGTTTTATAGATGTTTTGAAGTGAGAATACGAAATTTTAATACCAGAGTGAGTTAACAATGTATGAAAAATAGTTGTGTAATTTTTAAAGTAATAAAAAACATTGTTTTTGTTATGTTTTGAAGTGAGAATACGAAATTTTAATACCAGAGTGAGTTAACAATGTATGAAAAATAGTTGTGTAATATTTAAAGTAAAAAAAAAACATTGTTTTATAGATGTTTTGAAGTAAGAATACGAAATTTTAATACCAGAGTGAGTTAACAATGTATGAAAAATAGTTGTGTAATTTTTAAAGTAAAAAAAAACATTGTTTTATAGATGTTTTGAAGTGAGAAAACGAAATTTTAATACCAGAGTGAGTTAACAATGTATGAAAAATAGTTGTGTAATTTTTAAAGTAAAAAAAAACATTGTTTTATAGATGTTTTGAAGTAAGAATACGAAATTTTAATACCAGAGTGAGTTAACAATGTATGAAAAATAGTTGTGTAATTTTTAAAGTAAAAAAAAACCTTGTTTTATAGATGTTTTGAAGTGAGAATACGAAATTTTAATACCAGAGTGAGTTAACAATGTATGAAAAATAGTTGTGTAATTTTTAAAGTAAAAAAAAACATTGTTTTATAGATGTTTTGAAGTGAGAATACGAAATTTTAATACCAGAGTGAGTTAACAATGTATGAAAAATAGTTGTGTAATTTTTAAAGTAAAAAAAAACATTGTTTTATAGATGTTTTGAAGTGAGAATACGAAATTTTAATACCAGAGTGAGTTAACAATGTATGAAAAATAGTTGTGTAATTTTTAAAGTAATAAAAAACATTGTTTTTGTTATGTTTTGAAGTGAGAATACGAAATTTTAATACCAGAGTGAGTTAACAATGTATGAAAAATAGTTGTGTAATATTTAAAGTAAAAAAAAAACATTGTTTTATAGATGTTTTGAAGTAAGAATACGAAATTTTAATACCAGAGTGAGTTAACAATGTATGAAAAATAGTTGTGTAATTTTTAAAGTAAAAAAAAACATTGTTTTATAGATGTTTTGAAGTGAGAAAACGAAATTTTAATACCAGAGTGAGTTAACAATGTATGAAAAATAGTTGTGTAATTTTTAAAGTAAAAAAAAACATTGTTTTATAGATGTTTTGAAGTAAGAATACGAAATTTTAATACCAGAGTGAGTTAACAATGTATGAAAAATAGTTGTGTAATTTTTAAAGTAAAAAAAAACCTTGTTTTATAGATGTTTTGAAGTGAGAATACGAAATTTTAATACCAGAGTGAGTTAACAATGTATGAAAAATAGTTGTGTAATTTTTAAAGTAAAAAAAAACATTGTTTTATAGATGTTTTGAAGTGAGAATACGAAATTTTAATACCAGAGTGAGTTAACAATGTATGAAAAATAGTTGTGTAATTTTTAAAGTAATAAAAAACATTGTTTTTGTTATGTTTTGGAGTGAGAATACGAAATTTTAATACCAGAGTGAGTTAACAATGTATGAAAAATAGTTGTGTAATTTTTAAAGTAAAAAAAAACATTGTTTTATAGATGTTTTGAAGTAAGAATACGAAATTTTAATACCAGAGTGAGTTAACAATGTATGAAAAATAGTTGTGTAATTTTTAAAGTAAAAAAAAACATTGTTTTTGTTATGTTTTGGAGTGAGAATACGAAATTTTAATACCAGAGTGAGTTAACAATGTATGAAAAATAGTTGTGTAATTTTTAAAGTAATAAAAAACATTGTTTTTGTTATGTTTTGGAGTGAGAATACGAAATTTTAATACCAGAGTGAGTTAACAATGTATGAAAAATAGTTGTGTAATTTTTAAAGTAAAAAAAAACCTTGTTTTATAGATGTTTTGAAGTAAGAATACGAAATTTTAATACCAGAGTGAGTTAACAATGTATGAAAAATAGTTGTGTAATTTTTAAAGTAAAAAAAAACATTGTTTTATAGATGTTTTGAAGTAAGAATACGAAATTTTAATACCAGAGTGAGTTAACAATGTATGAAAAATAGTTGTGTAATTTTTAAAGTAAAAAAAAACCTTGTTTTATAGATGTTTTGAAGTGAGAATACGAAATTTTAATACCAGAGTGAGTTAACAATGTATGAAAAATAGTTGTGTAATTTTTAAAGTAATAAAAAACATTGTTTTATAGATGTTTTGAAGTGAGAATACGAAATTTTAATACCAGAGTGAGTTAACAATGTATGAAAAATAGTTGTGTAATATTTAAAGTAAAAAAAAAACATTGTTTTATAGATGTTTTGAAGTAAGAATACGAAATTTTAATACCAGAGTGAGTTAACAATGTATGAAAAATAGTTGTGTAATTTTTAAAGTAAAAAAAAACATTGTTTTATAGATGTTTTGAAGTGAGAATACGAAATTTTAATACCAGAGTGAGTTAACAATGTATGAAAAATAGTTGTGTAATATTTAAAGTAAAAAAAAACCTTGTTTTTGTTATGTTTTGGAATGAGAATACGAAATTTTAATACCAGAGTGAGTTAACAATGTATGAAAAATAGTTGTGTAATTTTTAAAGTAAAAAAAAACATTGTTTTATAGATGTTTTGAAGTGAGAATACGAAATTTTAATACCAGAGTGAGTTAACAATGTATGAAAAATAGTTGTGTAATTTTTAAAGTAAAAAAAAACATAGTTTTTGTTATGTTTTGGAGTGAGAATACGAAATTTTAATACCAGAGTGAGTTAACAATGTATGAAAAATAGTTGTGTAATTTTTAAAGTAAAAAAAAACATTGTTTTATAGATGTTTTGAAGTGAGAATACGAAATTTTAATACCAGAGTGAGTTAACAATGTATGAAAAATAGTTGTGTAATTTTTAAAGTAAAAAAAAACATTGTTTTTGTTATGTTTTGAAGTAAGAATACGAAATTTTAATACCAGAGTGAGTTAACAATGCATGAAAAATAGTTGTGTAATTTTTAAAGTAAAAAAAAACATTGTTTTATAGATGTTTTGGAGTGAGAATACGAAATTTTAATACCAGAGTGAGTTAACAATGTATGAAAAATAGTTGTGTAATTTTTAAAGTAATAAAAAACATTGTTTTTGTTATGTTTTGGAGTGAGAATACGAAATTTTAATACCAGAGTGAGTTAACAATGTATGAAAAATAGTTGTGTAATTTTTAAAGTAAAAAAAAACATTGTTTTATAGATGTTTTGGAGTGAGAATACGAAATTTTAATACCAGAGTGAGTTAACAATGTATGAAAAATAGTTGTGTAATTTTTAAAGTAAAAAAAAACATTGTTTTATAGATGTTTTGGAGTGAGAATACGAAATTTTAATACCAGAGTGAGTTAACAATGCATGAAAAATAGTTGTGTAATATTTAAAGTAAAAAAAAACATTGTTTTATAGATGTTTTGGAATGAGAATACGAAATTTTAATACCAGAGTGAGTTAACAATGTATGAAAAATAGTTGTGTAATTTTTAAAGTAAAAAAAAACATTGTTTTATAGATGTTTTGAAGTGAGAATACGAAATTTTAATACCAGAGTGAGTTAACAATGTATGAAAAATAGTTGTGTAATTTTTAAAGTAAAAAAAAACATTGTTTTTGTTATGTTTTGGAGTGAGAATACGAAATTTTAATACCAGAGTGAGTTAACAATGTATGAAAAATAGTTGTGTAATTTTTAAAGTAAAAAAAAACATTGTTTTTGTTATGTTTTGGAGTGAGAATACGAAATTTTAATACCAGAGTGAGTTAACAATGTATGAAAAATAGTTGTGTAATTTTTAAAGTAAAAAAAAACATTGTTTTATAGATGTTTTGAAGTAAGAATACGAAATTTTAATACCAGAGTGAGTTAACAATGTATGAAAAATAGTTGTGTAATTTTTAAAGTAAAAAAAAACATTGTTTTATAGATGTTTTGAAGTAAGAATACGAAATTTTAATACCAGAGTGAGTTAACAATGTATGAAAAATAGTTGTGTAATTTTTAAAGTAAAAAAAAACCTTGTTTTATAGATGTTTTGGAGTGAGAATACGAAATTTTAATACCAGAGTGAGTTAACAATGTATGAAAAATAGTTGTGTAATATTTAAAGTAAAAAAAAACATTGTTTTATAGATGTTTTGAAGTAAGAATACGAAATTTTAATACCAGAGTGAGTTAACAATGTATGAAAAATAGTTGTGTAATTTTTAAAGTAAAAAAAAACATTGTTTTATAGATGTTTTGAAGTGAGAATACGAAATTTTAATACCAGAGTGAGTTAACAAATGTATGAAAAATAGTTGTGTAATTTTTAAAGTAAAAAAAAACATTGTTTTTGTTATGTTTTGGAGTGAGAATACGAAATTTTAATACCAGAGTGAGTTAACAATGTATGAAAAATAGTTGTGTAATTTTTAAAGTAAAAAAAAACATTGTTTTATAGATGTTTTGAAGTGAGAATACGAAATTTTAATACCAGAGTGAGTTAACAATGTATGAAAAATAGTTGTGTAATTTTTAAAGTAAAAAAAAACATAGTTTTTGTTATGTTTTGGAGTGAGAATACGAAATTTTAATACCAGAGTGAGTTAACAATGTATGAAAAATAGTTGTGTAATTTTTAAAGTAATAAAAAACATTGTTTTATAGATGTTTTGAAGTGAGAATACGAAATTTTAATACCAGAGTGAGTTAACAATGTATGAAAAATAGTTGTGTAATTTTTAAAGTAAAAAAAAACATAGTTTTTGTTATGTTTTGGAGTGAGAATACGAAATTTTAATACCAGAGTGAGTTAACAATGTATGAAAAATAGTTGTGTAATTTTTAAAGTAAAAAAAAACATAGTTTTTGTTATGTTTTGGAGTGAGAATACGAAATTTTAATACCAGAGTGAGTTAACAATGTATGAAAAATAGTTGTGTAATTTTTAAAGTAAAAAAAAACATTGTTTTATAGATGTTTTGAAGTAAGAATACGAAATTTTAATACCAGAGTGAGTTAACAATGTATGAAAAATAGTTGTGTAATTTTTAAAGTAATAAAAAACATTGTTTTATAGATGTTTTGAAGTGAGAATACGAAATTTTAATACCAGAGTGAGTTAACAATGTATGAAAAATAGTTGTGTAATTTTTAAAGTAATAAAAAACATTGTTTTATAGATGTTTTGAAGTAAGAATACGAAATTTTAATACCAGAGTGAGTTAACAATGTATGAAAAATAGTTGTGTAATATTTAAAGTAAAAAAAAACCTTGTTTTATAGATGTTTTGAAGTGAGAATACGAAATTTTAATACCAGAGTGAGTTAACAATGTATGAAAAATAGTTGTGTAATTTTTAAAGTAAAAAAAAACCTTGTTTTTGTTATGTTTTGGAGTGAGAATACGAAATTTTAATACCAGAGTGAGTTAACAATGTATGAAAAATAGTTGTGTAATTTTTAAAGTAAAAAAAAACATTGTTTTATAGATGTTTTGAAGTAAGAATACGAAATTTTAATACCAGAGTGAGTTAACAATGTATGAAAAATAGTTGTGTAATTTTTAAAGTAAAAAAAAACCTTGTTTTATAGATGTTTTGGAATGAGAATACGAAATTTTAATACCAGAGTGAGTTAACAATGTATGAAAAATAGTTGTGTAATTTTTAAAGTAAAAAAAAACATTGTTTTATAGATGTTTTGAAGTGAGAATACGAAATTTTAATACCAGAGTGAGTTAACAATGTATGAAAAATAGTTGTGTAATTTTTAAAGTAATAAAAAACATTGTTTTTGTTATGTTTTGGAGTGAGAATACGAAATTTTAATACCAGAGTGAGTTAACAATGTATGAAAAATAGTTGTGTAATTTTTAAAGTAAAAAAAAACATTGTTTTATAGATGTTTTGAAGTAAGAATACGAAATTTTAATACCAGAGTGAGTTAACAATGTATGAAAAATAGTTGTGTAATTTTTAAAGTAAAAAAAAACCTTGTTTTATAGATGTTTTGAAGTGAGAATACGAAATTTTAATACCAGAGTGAGTTAACAATGTATGAAAAATAGTTGTGTAATATTTAAAGTAAAAAAAAACCTTGTTTTATAGATGTTTTGAAGTGAGAATACGAAATTTTAATACCAGAGTGAGTTAACAATGTATGAAAAATAGTTGTGTAATTTTTAAAGTAAAAAAAAACCTTGTTTTTGTTATGTTTTGGAGTGAGAATACGAAATTTTAATACCAGAGTGAGTTAACAATGTATGAAAAATAGTTGTGTAATTTTTAAAGTAAAAAAAAACATTGTTTTATAGATGTTTTGAAGTAAGAATACGAAATTTTAATACCAGAGTGAGTTAACAATGTATGAAAAATAGTTGTGTAATTTTTAAAGTAAAAAAAAACCTTGTTTTATAGATGTTTTGGAATGAGAATACGAAATTTTAATACCAGAGTGAGTTAACAATGTATGAAAAATAGTTGTGTAATTTTTAAAGTAAAAAAAAACATTGTTTTATAGATGTTTTGAAGTGAGAATACGAAATTTTAATACCAGAGTGAGTTAACAATGTATGAAAAATAGTTGTGTAATTTTTAAAGTAATAAAAAACATTGTTTTTGTTATGTTTTGGAGTGAGAATACGAAATTTTAATACCAGAGTGAGTTAACAATGTATGAAAAATAGTTGTGTAATTTTTAAAGTAAAAAAAAACATTGTTTTATAGATGTTTTGAAGTAAGAATACGAAATTTTAATACCAGAGTGAGTTAACAATGTATGAAAAATAGTTGTGTAATTTTTAAAGTAAAAAAAAACCTTGTTTTATAGATGTTTTGAAGTGAGAATACGAAATTTTAATACCAGAGTGAGTTAACAATGTATGAAAAATAGTTGTGTAATTTTTAAAGTAATAAAAAACATTGTTTTTGTTATGTTTTGAAGTGAGAATACGAAATTTTAATACCAGAGTGAGTTAACAATGTATGAAAAATAGTTGTGTAATTTTTAAAGTAATAAAAAACATTGTTTTATAGATGTTTTGAAGTAAGAATACGAAATTTTAATACCAGAGTGAGTTAACAATGTATGAAAAATAGTTGTGTAATTTTTAAAGTAAAAAAAAACCTTGTTTTTGTTATGTTTTGGAGTGAGAATACGAAATTTTAATACCAGAGTGAGTTAACAATGTATGAAAAATAGTTGTGTAATTTTTAAAGTAAAAAAAAACATTGTTTTATAGATGTTTTGGAGTGAGAATACGAAATTTTAATACCAGAGTGAGTTAACAATGTATGAAAAATAGTTGTGTAATTTTTAAAGTAAAAAAAAACCTTGTTTTATAGATGTTTTGGAGTGAGAATACGAAATTTTAATACCAGAGTGAGTTAACAATGTATGAAAAATAGTTGTGTAATATTTAAAGTAAAAAAAAACATTGTTTTATAGATGTTTTGAAGTAAGAATACGAAATTTTAATACCAGAGTGAGTTAACAATGTATGAAAAATAGTTGTGTAATTTTTAAAGTAAAAAAAAACATTGTTTTTGTTATGTTTTGAAGTGAGAATACGAAATTTTAATACCAGAGTGAGTTAACAATGTATGAAAAATAGTTGTGTAATTTTTAAAGTAAAAAAAAACATAGTTTTTGTTATGTTTTGGAGTGAGAATACGAAATTTTAATACCAGAGTGAGTTAACAATGTATGAAAAATAGTTGTGTAATTTTTAAAGTAAAAAAAAACATTGTTTTATAGATGTTTTGGAGTGAGAATACGAAATTTTAATACCAGAGTGAGTTAACAATGTATGAAAAATAGTTGTGTAATATTTAAAGTAAAAAAAAACATTGTTTTATAGATGTTTTGAAGTGAGAATACGAAATTTTAATACCAGAGTGAGTTAACAATGTATGAAAAATAGTTGTGTAATTTTTAAAGTAAAAAAAAACATTGTTTTTGTTATGTTTTGGAGTGAGAATACGAAATTTTAATACCAGAGTGAGTTAACAATGTATGAAAAATAGTTGTGTAATTTTTAAAGTAAAAAAAAACATTGTTTTATAGATGTTTTGGAGTGAGAATACGAAATTTTAATACCAGAGTGAGTTAACAATGTATGAAAAATAGTTGTGTAATATTTAAAGTAAAAAAAAACATTGTTTTATAGATGTTTTGGAGTGAGAATACGAAATTTTAATACCAGAGTGAGTTAACAATGTATGAAAAATAGTTGTGTAATTTTTAAAGTAAAAAAAAACATTGTTTTATAGATGTTTTGAAGTGAGAATACGAAATTTTAATACCAGAGTGAGTTAACAATGTATGAAAAATAGTTGTGTAATATTTAAAGTAAAAAAAAAACATTGTTTTATAGATGTTTTGAAGTAAGAATACGAAATTTTAATACCAGAGTGAGTTAACAATGTATGAAAAATAGTTGTGTAATTTTTAAAGTAAAAAAAAACATTGTTTTATAGATGTTTTGAAGTAAGAATACGAAATTTTAATACCAGAGTGAGTTAACAATGTATGAAAAATAGTTGTGTAATTTTTAAAGTAATAAAAAACATTGTTTTATAGATGTTTTGAAGTGAGAATACGAAATTTTAATACCAGAGTGAGTTAACAATGTATGAAAAATAGTTGTGTAATTTTTAAAGTAAAAAAAAACATTGTTTTATAGATGTTTTGAAGTGAGAATACGAAATTTTAATACCAGAGTGAGTTAACAATGTATGAAAAATAGTTGTGTAATATTTAAAGTAAAAAAAAAACATTGTTTTATAGATGTTTTGAAGTAAGAATACGAAATTTTAATACCAGAGTGAGTTAACAATGTATGAAAAATAGTTGTGTAATATTTAAAGTAAAAAAAAACATTGTTTTATAGATGTTTTGGAGTGAGAATACGAAATTTTAATACCAGAGTGAGTTAACAATGTATGAAAAATAGTTGTGTAATTTTTAAAGTAAAAAAAAACATTGTTTTATAGATGTTTTGAAGTGAGAATACGAAATTTTAATACCAGAGTGAGTTAACAATGTATGAAAAATAGTTGTGTAATATTTAAAGTAAAAAAAAAACATTGTTTTATAGATGTTTTGAAGTGAGAATACGAAATTTTAATACCAGAGTGAGTTAACAATGTATGAAAAATAGTTGTGTAATTTTTAAAGTAATAAAAAACATTGTTTTATAGATGTTTTGAAGTGAGAATACGAAATTTTAATACCAGAGTGAGTTAACAATGTATGAAAAATAGTTGTGTAATTTTTAAAGTAAAAAAAAACATTGTTTTTGTTATGTTTTGGAGTGAGAATACGAAATTTTAATACCAGAGTGAGTTAACAATGTATGAAAAATAGTTGTGTAATTTTTAAAGTAAAAAAAAACATTGTTTTATAGATGTTTTGGAGTGAGAATACGAAATTTTAATACCAGAGTGAGTTAACAATGTATGAAAAATAGTTGTGTAATTTTTAAAGTAAAAAAAAACCTTGTTTTATAGATGTTTTGGAGTGAGAATACGAAATTTTAATACCAGAGTGAGTTAACAATGTATGAAAAATAGTTGTGTAATATTTAAAGTAAAAAAAAACATTGTTTTATAGATGTTTTGAAGTAAGAATACGAAATTTTAATACCAGAGTGAGTTAACAATGTATGAAAAATAGTTGTGTAATTTTTAAAGTAAAAAAAAACATTGTTTTATAGATGTTTTGAAGTGAGAATACGAAATTTTAATACCAGAGTGAGTTAACAATGTATGAAAAATAGTTGTGTAATTTTTAAAGTAAAAAAAAACATAGTTTTTGTTATGTTTTGGAGTGAGAATACGAAATTTTAATACCAGAGTGAGTTAACAATGTATGAAAAATAGTTGTGTAATTTTTAAAGTAAAAAAAAACATTGTTTTATAGATGTTTTGGAGTGAGAATACGAAATTTTAATACCAGAGTGAGTTAACAATGTATGAAAAATAGTTGTGTAATATTTAAAGTAAAAAAAAACATTGTTTTATAGATGTTTTGAAGTGAGAATACGAAATTTTAATACCAGAGTGAGTTAACAATGTATGAAAAATAGTTGTGTAATTTTTAAAGTAAAAAAAAACATTGTTTTTGTTATGTTTTGGAGTGAGAATACGAAATTTTAATACCAGAGTGAGTTAACAATGTATGAAAAATAGTTGTGTAATTTTTAAAGTAAAAAAAAACATTGTTTTATAGATGTTTTGGAGTGAGAATACGAAATTTTAATACCAGAGTGAGTTAACAATGTATGAAAAATAGTTGTGTAATATTTAAAGTAAAAAAAAACATTGTTTTATAGATGTTTTGGAGTGAGAATACGAAATTTTAATACCAGAGTGAGTTAACAATGTATGAAAAATAGTTGTGTAATTTTTAAAGTAAAAAAAAACATTGTTTTATAGATGTTTTGAAGTGAGAATACGAAATTTTAATACCAGAGTGAGTTAACAATGTATGAAAAATAGTTGTGTAATATTTAAAGTAAAAAAAAAACATTGTTTTATAGATGTTTTGAAGTAAGAATACGAAATTTTAATACCAGAGTGAGTTAACAATGTATGAAAAATAGTTGTGTAATTTTTAAAGTAAAAAAAAACATTGTTTTATAGATGTTTTGAAGTAAGAATACGAAATTTTAATACCAGAGTGAGTTAACAATGTATGAAAAATAGTTGTGTAATTTTTAAAGTAATAAAAAACATTGTTTTATAGATGTTTTGAAGTGAGAATACGAAATTTTAATACCAGAGTGAGTTAACAATGTATGAAAAATAGTTGTGTAATTTTTAAAGTAAAAAAAAACATTGTTTTTGTTATGTTTTGGAGTGAGAATACGAAATTTTAATACCAGAGTGAGTTAACAATGTATGAAAAATAGTTGTGTAATTTTTAAAGTAAAAAAAAACATTGTTTTATAGATGTTTTGAAGTGAGAATACGAAATTTTAATACCAGAGTGAGTTAACAATGTATGAAAAATAGTTGTGTAATATTTAAAGTAAAAAAAAACATTGTTTTTGTTATGTTTTGGAGTGAGAATACGAAATTTTAATACCAGAGTGAGTTAACAATGTATGAAAAATAGTTGTGTAATTTTTAAAGTAAAAAAAAACATTGTTTTATAGATGTTTTGAAGTGAGAATACGAAATTTTAATACCAGAGTGAGTTAACAATGTATGAAAAATAGTTGTGTAATTTTTAAAGTAAAAAAAAACATAGTTTTTGTTATGTTTTGGAGTGAGAATACGAAATTTTAATACCAGAGTGAGTTAACAATGTATGAAAAATAGTTGTGTAATTTTTAAAGTAAAAAAAAACATTGTTTTATAGATGTTTTGAAGTAAGAATACGAAATTTTAATACCAGAGTGAGTTAACAATGTATGAAAAATAGTTGTGTAATTTTTAAAGTAAAAAAAAACATTGTTTTATAGATGTTTTGGAGTGAGAATACGAAATTTTAATACCAGAGTGAGTTAACAATGTATGAAAAATAGTTGTGTAATTTTTAAAGTAAAAAAAAACATTGTTTTATAGATGTTTTGAAGTAAGAATACGAAATTTTAATACCAGAGTGAGTTAACAATGTATGAAAATTAGTTGTGTAATTTTTAAAGTAAAAAAAAACATTGTTTTATAGATGTTTTGGAGTGAGAATACGAAATTTTAATACCAGAGTGAGTTAACAATGTATGAAAAATAGTTGTGTAATTTTTAAAGTAAAAAAAAACCTTGTTTTATAGATGTTTTGAAGTAAGAATACGAAATTTTAATACCAGAGTGAGTTAACAATGTATGAAAAATAGTTGTGTAATTTTTAAAGTAAAAAAAAACATTGTTTTTGTTATGTTTTGGAGTGAGAATACGAAATTTTAATACCAGAGTGAGTTAACAATGTATGAAAAATAGTTGTGTAATTTTTAAAGTAAAAAAAAACATTGTTTTTGTTATGTTTTGGAGTGAGAATACGAAATTTTAATACCAGAGTGAGTTAACAATGTATGAAAAATAGTTGTGTAATTTTTAAAGTAAAAAAAAACATTGTTTTATAGATGTTTTGGAGTGAGAATACGAAATTTTAATACCAGAGTGAGTTAACAATGTATGAAAAATAGTTGTGTAATTTTTAAAGTAAAAAAAAACATTGTTTTATAGATGTTTTGGAGTGAGAATACGAAATTTTAATACCAGAGTGAGTTAACAATGTATGAAAAATAGTTGTGTAATTTTTAAAGTAAAAAAAAACATTGTTTTATAGATGTTTTGGAATGAGAATACGAAATTTTAATACCAGAGTGAGTTAACAATGTATGAAAAATAGTTGTGTAATTTTTAAAGTAAAAAAAAACATTGTTTTATAGATGTTTTGAAGTGAGAATACGAAATTTTAATACCAGAGTGAGTTAACAATGTATGAAAAATAGTTGTGTAATTTTTAAAGTAAAAAAAAACATTGTTTTTGTTATGTTTTGGAGTGAGAATACGAAATTTTAATACCAGAGTGAGTTAACAATGTATGAAAAATAGTTGTGTAATTTTTAAAGTAAAAAAAAACATTGTTTTTGTTATGTTTTGGAGTGAGAATACGAAATTTTAATACCAGAGTGAGTTAACAATGTATGAAAAATAGTTGTGTAATTTTTAAAGTAAAAAAAAACATTGTTTTATAGATGTTTTGAAGTGAGAATACGAAATTTTAATACCAGAGTGAGTTAACAATGTATGAAAAATAGTTGTGTAATTTTTAAAGTAAAAAAAAACATAGTTTTTGTTATGTTTTGGAGTGAGAATACGAAATTTTAATACCAGAGTGAGTTAACAATGTATGAAAAATAGTTGTGTAATTTTTAAAGTAAAAAAAAACATTGTTTTATAGATGTTTTGAAGTAAGAATACGAAATTTTAATACCAGAGTGAGTTAACAATGTATGAAAAATAGTTGTGTAATTTTTAAAGTAAAAAAAAACCTTGTTTTATAGATGTTTTGAAGTGAGAATACGAAATTTTAATACCAGAGTGAGTTAACAATGTATGAAAAATAGTTGTGTAATTTTTAAAGTAAAAAAAAACCTTGTTTTATAGATGTTTTGAAGTGAGAATACGAAATTTTAATACCAGAGTGAGTTAACAATGTATGAAAAATAGTTGTGTAATTTTTAAAGTAAAAAAAAACATTGTTTTATAGATGTTTTGGAGTGAGAATACGAAATTTTAATACCAGAGTGAGTTAACAATGTATGAAAAATAGTTGTGTAATTTTTAAAGTAAAAAAAAACATTGTTTTATAGATGTTTTGAAGTAAGAATACGAAATTTTAATACCAGAGTGAGTTAACAATGTATGAAAATTAGTTGTGTAATTTTTAAAGTAAAAAAAAACATTGTTTTATAGATGTTTTGGAGTGAGAATACGAAATTTTAATACCAGAGTGAGTTAACAATGTATGAAAAATAGTTGTGTAATTTTTAAAGTAAAAAAAAACATTGTTTTTGTTATGTTTTGGAGTGAGAATACGAAATTTTAATACCAGAGTGAGTTAACAATGTATGAAAAATAGTTGTGTAATTTTTAAAGTAAAAAAAAACCTTGTTTTATAGATGTTTTGAAGTGAGAATACGAAATTTTAATACCAGAGTGAGTTAACAATGTATGAAAAATAGTTGTGTAATTTTTAAAGTAAAAAAAAACCTTGTTTTATAGATGTTTTGGAGTTAGAATACGAAATTTTAATACCAGAGTGAGTTAACAATGTATGAAAAATAGTTGTGTAATTTTTAAAGTAAAAAAAAACATTGTTTTATAGATGTTTTGAAGTAAGAATACGAAATTTTAATACCAGAGTGAGTTAACAATGTATGAAAATTAGTTGTGTAATTTTTAAAGTAAAAAAAAACATTGTTTTATAGATGTTTTGGAGTGAGAATACGAAATTTTAATACCAGAGTGAGTTAACAATGTATGAAAAATAGTTGTGTAATTTTTAAAGTAAAAAAAAACATTGTTTTATAGATGTTTTGAAGTGAGAATACGAAATTTTAATACCAGAGTGAGTTAACAATGTATGAAAAATAGTTGTGTAATTTTTAAAGTAATAAAAAACATTGTTTTATAGATGTTTTGAAGTAAGAATACGAAATTTTAATACCAGAGTGAGTTAACAATGTATGAAAAATAGTTGTGTAATATTTAAAGTAAAAAAAAACCTTGTTTTATAGATGTTTTGAAGTGAGAATACGAAATTTTAATACCAGAGTGAGTTAACAATGTATGAAAAATAGTTGTGTAATTTTTAAAGTAAAAAAAAACATTGTTTTTGTTATGTTTTGGAGTGAGAATACGAAATTTTAATACCAGAGTGAGTTAACAATGTATGAAAAATAGTTGTGTAATTTTTAAAGTAAAAAAAAACATTGTTTTATAGATGTTTTGAAGTAAGAATACGAAATTTTAATACCAGAGTGAGTTAACAATGTATGAAAAATAGTTGTGTAATTTTTAAAGTAAAAAAAAACATTGTTTTATAGATGTTTTGAAGTAAGAATACGAAATTTTAATACCAGAGTGAGTTAACAATGTATGAAAAATAGTTGTGTAATTTTTAAAGTAAAAAAAAACATTGTTTTATAGATGTTTTGAAGTAAGAATACGAAATTTTAATACCAGAGTGAGTTAACAATGTATGAAAAATAGTTGTGTAATTTTTAAAGTAAAAAAAAACATTGTTTTATAGATGTTTTGAAGTGAGAATACGAAATTTTAATACCAGAGTGAGTTAACAATGTATGAAAAATAGTTGTGTAATTTTTAAAGTAATAAAAAACATTGTTTTTGTTATGTTTTGGAGTGAGAATACGAAATTTTAATACCAGAGTGAGTTAACAATGTATGAAAAATAGTTGTGTAATTTTTAAAGTAAAAAAAAACATTGTTTTATAGATGTTTTGAAGTAAGAATACGAAATTTTAATACCAGAGTGAGTTAACAATGTATGAAAAATAGTTGTGTAATTTTTAAAGTAAAAAAAAACCTTGTTTTATAGATGTTTTGAAGTAAGAATACGAAATTTTAATACCAGAGTGAGTTAACAATGTATGAAAAATAGTTGTGTAATTTTTAAAGTAAAAAAAAACATTGTTTTATAGATGTTTTGAAGTGAGAATACGAAATTTTAATACCAGAGTGAGTTAACAATGTATGAAAAATAGTTGTGTAATTTTTAAAGTAATAAAAAACATTGTTTTTGTTATGTTTTGGAGTGAGAATACGAAATTTTAATACCAGAGTGAGTTAACAATGTATGAAAAATAGTTGTGTAATTTTTAAAGTAAAAAAAAACATTGTTTTATAGATGTTTTGAAGTAAGAATACGAAATTTTAATACCAGAGTGAGTTAACAATGTATGAAAAATAGTTGTGTAATTTTTAAAGTAAAAAAAAACATTGTTTTATAGATGTTTTGAAGTGAGAATACGAAATTTTAATACCAGAGTGAGTTAACAATGTATGAAAAATAGTTGTGTAATTTTTAAAGTAATAAAAAACATTGTTTTTGTTATGTTTTGGAGTGAGAATACGAAATTTTAATACCAGAGTGAGTTAACAATGTATGAAAAATAGTTGTGTAATTTTTAAAGTAAAAAAAAACATTGTTTTATAGATGTTTTGAAGTAAGAATACGAAATTTTAATACCAGAGTGAGTTAACAATGTATGAAAAATAGTTGTGTAATTTTTAAAGTAAAAAAAAACCTTGTTTTATAGATGTTTTGAAGTGAGAATACGAAATTTTAATACCAGAGTGAGTTAACAATGTATGAAAAATAGTTGTGTAATTTTTAAAGTAATAAAAAACATTGTTTTTGTTATGTTTTGGAGTGAGAATACGAAATTTTAATACCAGAGTGAGTTAACAATGTATGAAAAATAGTTGTGTAATTTTTAAAGTAATAAAAAACATTGTTTTATAGATGTTTTGAAGTAAGAATACGAAATTTTAATACCAGAGTGAGTTAACAATGTATGAAAAATAGTTGTGTAATTTTTAAAGTAAAAAAAAACATTGTTTTTGTTATGTTTTGGAGTGAGAATACGAAATTTTAATACCAGAGTGAGTTAACAATGTATGAAAAATAGTTGTGTAATTTTTAAAGTAAAAAAAAACATTGTTTTATAGATGTTTTGGAGTGAGAATACGAAATTTTAATACCAGAGTGAGTTAACAATGTATGAAAAATAGTTGTGTAATTTTTAAAGTAATAAAAAACATTGTTTTTGTTATGTTTTGAAGTAAGAATACGAAATTTTAATACCAGAGTGAGTTAACAATGTATGAAAAATAGTTGTGTAATATTTAAAGTAAAAAAAAACATAGTTTTATAGATGTTTTGGAATGAGAATACGAAATTTTAATACCAGAGTGAGTTAACAATGTATGAAAAATAGTTGTGTAATTTTTAAAGTAAAAAAAAACATTGTTTTATAGATGTTTTGAAGTGAGAATACGAAATTTTAATACCAGAGTGAGTTAACAATGTATGAAAAATAGTTGTGTAATTTTTAAAGTAAAAAAAAACATAGTTTTTGTTATGTTTTGGAGTGAGAATACGAAATTTTAATACCAGAGTGAGTTAACAATGTATGAAAAATAGTTGTGTAATTTTTAAAGTAATAAAAAACATTGTTTTATAGATGTTTTGGAGTGAGAATACGAAATTTTAATACCAGAGTGAGTTAACAATGTATGAAAAATAGTTGTGTAATATTTAAAGTAAAAAAAAACATTGTTTTATAGATGTTTTGAAGTGAGAATACGAAATTTTAATACCAGAGTGAGTTAACAATGTATGAAAAATAGTTGTGTAATTTTTAAAGTAAAAAAAAACATTGTTTTTGTTATGTTTTGGAGTGAGAATACGAAATTTTAATACCAGAGTGAGTTAACAATGTATGAAAAATAGTTGTGTAATTTTTAAAGTAAAAAAAAACATTGTTTTATAGATGTTTTGGAGTGAGAATACGAAATTTTAATACCAGAGTGAGTTAACAATGTATGAAAAATAGTTGTGTAATTTTTAAAGTAAAAAAAAACATTGTTTTTGTTATGTTTTGGAGTGAGAATACGAAATTTTAATACCAGAGTGAGTTAACAATGTATGAAAAATAGTTGTGTAATTTTTAAAGTAAAAAAAAACATTGTTTTATAGATGTTTTGAAGTGAGAATACGAAATTTTAATACCAGAGTGAGTTAACAATGTATGAAAAATAGTTGTGTAATATTTAAAGTAAAAAAAAAACATTGTTTTATAGATGTTTTGAAGTAAGAATACGAAATTTTAATACCAGAGTGAGTTAACAATGTATGAAAAATAGTTGTGTAATTTTTAAAGTAAAAAAAAACCTTGTTTTATAGATGTTTTGAAGTGAGAATACGAAATTTTAATACCAGAGTGAGTTAACAATGTATGAAAAATAGTTGTGTAATTTTTAAAGTAAAAAAAAACATTGTTTTATAGATGTTTTGAAGTGAGAATACGAAATTTTAATACCAGAGTGAGTTAACAATGTATGAAAAATAGTTGTGTAATTTTTAAAGTAAAAAAAAACATTGTTTTTGTTATGT
>CAMPDV010002036.1:0-90407 GCA_946699065.1 Loxodes magnus | reverse complement strand
TACGAATCTGTATTCGGTTTGTCAAGATATGCTTTGAGAAGTAATAAGTATTTAGAAAAGTGAAGAAGTAAAGTAAGAAAAGAATATCTAATGATAAGTTTTCGTAGCAAGCACTAAAAATATAATAAGAATATCCAAAATGTTAGTTATAATGTCACAATTACGAATCTGTATTCGGTTTGTCAAGATATGCTTTGAGAAGTAATAAGTATTTAGAAAAGTGAAAAAGCAAAGTAAGAAAAGAAGGTAGAGTTTCAGTTTAAAGGAGTATGCTTTGAGAAGTAATAAGTATTTAGAAAAGTGAAAAGCAAAGTAAGAAAAGAAGGCAGAGTTTCAGTTTAAAGGAGTATGCTTTGAGAAGTAATAAGTATTTAGAAAAGTGAAGAAGTAAAGTAAGAAAAGAATATCTAATGATAAGTTTTCGTAGCAAGCACTAAAATATAAATAAGAATATCCAAAATGTTAGTTATAATGTCACAATTACGAATCTGTATTCGGTTTGTCAAGATATGCTTTGAGAAGTAATAAGTATTTAGAAAAGTGAAGAAGTAAAGTAAGAAAAGAATATCTAATGATAAGTTTTCGTAGCAAGCACTAAAATATAAATAAGAATATCCAAAATGTTAGTTATAATGTCACAATTACGAATCTGTATTCGGTTTGTCAAGATATGCTTTGAGAAGTAATAAGTATTTAGAAAAGTGAAGAAGTAAAGTAAGAAAAGAATATCTAATGATAAGTTTTCGTAGCAAGCACTAAAATATAAATAAGAATATCCAAAATGTTAGTTATAATGTCACAATTACGAATCTGTATTCGGTTTGTCAAGTATGCTTTGAGAAGTAATAAGTATTTAGAAAAGTGAAAAAGCAAAGTAAGAAAAGAAGGTAGAGTTTCAGTTTAAAGGAGTATGCTTTGAGAAGTAATAAGTATTTAGAAAAGTGAAAAAGCAAAGTAAGAAAAGAAGGCAGAGTTTCAGTTTAAAGGAGTATGCTTTGAGAAGTAATAAGTATTTAGAAAAGTGAAGAAGTAAAGTAAGAAAAGAATATCTAATGATAAGTTTTCGTAGCAAGCACTAAAATATAAATAAGAATATCCAAAATGTTAGTTATAATGTCACAATTACGAATCTGTATTCGGTTTGTAAGATATGCTTTGAGAAGTAATAAGTATTTAGAAAAGTGAAAAAGCAAAGTAAGAAAAGAAGGTAGAGTTTCAGTTTAAAGGAGTATGCTTTGAGAAGTAATAAGTATTTAGAAAAGTGAAGAAGTAAAGTAAGAAAAGAAGGTAGAGTTTCAGTTTAAAGGAGTATGCTTTGAGAAGTAATAAGCTATTTAGAAAAGTGAAAAAGCAAAGTAAGAAAAGAAGGCAGAGTTTCAGTTTAAAGGAGTATGCTTTGAGAAGTAATAAGTATTTAGAAAAGTGAAGAAGCAAAGTAAGAAAAGAAGATAGAGTTTCAGTTTAAAGGAGTATGCTTTGAGAAGTAATAAGTATTTAGAAAAGTGAAAAAGCAAAGTAAGAAAAGAAGGCAGAGTTTCAGTTTAAAGGAGTATGCTTTGAGAGTAATAAGTATTTAGAAAAGTGAAGAAGCAAAGTAAGAAAAGAAGGTAGAGTTTCAGTTTAAAGGAGTTATGCTTTGAGAGTAATAAGTATTTAGAAAAGTGAAGAAGTAAAGTAAGAAAAGAAGGTAGAGTTTCAGTTTAAAGGAGTATGCTTTGAGAAGTAATAAGTATTTAGAAAAGTGAAAAAGCAAAGTAAGAAAAGAAGGTAGAGTTTCAGTTTAAAGGAGTATGCTTTGAGAAGTAATAAGTATTTAGAAAAGTGAAGAAGTAAAGTAAGAAAAGAAGGTAGAGTTTCAGTTTAAAGGAGTATGCTTTGAGAAGTAATAAGTATTTAGAAAAGTGAAAAAGCAAAGTAAGAAAGAAGGCAGAGTTTCAGTTTAAAGGAGTATGCTTTGAGAAGTAATAAGTATTTAGAAAAGTGAAGAAGCCAAGTAAGAAAAGAAGATAGAGTTTCAGTTTAAAGGGTATGCTTTGAGAAGTAATAAGTATTTAGAAAAGTGAAAAAGCAAAGTAAGAAAAGAAGGCAGAGTTTCAGTTTAAAGGAGTATGCTTTGAGAAGTAATAAGTATTTAGAAAAGTGAAGAAGCAAAGTAAGAAAAGAAGGTAGAGTTTCAGTTTAAAGGAGTATGCTTTGAGAAGTAATAAGTATTTAGAAAAGTGAAGAAGTAAAGTAAGAAAAGAAGGTAGAGTTTCAGTTTAAAGGAGTATGCTTTGAGAAGTAATAAGTATTTAGAAAAGTGAAGAAGCAAAGTAAGAAAAGAAGGTAGAGTTTCAGTTTAAAGGAGTATGCTTTGAGAAGTAATAAGTATTTAGAAAAGTGAAGAAGTAAAGTAAGAAAAGAAGGTAGAGTTTCAGTTTAAAGGAGTATGCTTTGAGAAGTAATAAGTATTTAGACAAGTGAAGAAGTAAAGTAAGAAAAGAAGGTAGAGTTTCAGTTTAAAGGAGTATGCTTTGAGAAGTAATAAGTATTTAGAAAAGTGAAGAAGTAAAGTAAGAAAAGAATATCTAATGTCAAGTTTTCGTAGCAAGCACTAAAATATAAATAAGAATATCCAAAATGTTAGTTATAATGTCACAATTACGAATCTGTATTCGGTTTGTCAAGATATGCTTTGAGAAGTAATAAGTATTTAGAAAGTGAAAAAGCAAAGTAAGAAAAGAAGGTAGAGTTTCAGTTTAAAGGAGTATGCTTTGAGAGTAATAAGTATTTAGAAAAGTGAAGAAGTAAAGTAAGAAAAGAATATCTAATGATAAGTTTTCGTAGCAAGCACTAAAATATAAATAAGAATATCCAAAATGTTAGTTATAATGTCACAATTACGAATCTGTATTCGGTTTGTCAAGATATGCTTTGAGAAGTAATAAGTATTTAGAAAGTGAAGAAGTAAAGTAAGAAAAGAAGGTAGAGTTTCAGTTTAAGGAGTATGCTTTGAGAAGTAATAAGTATTTAGAAAAGTGAAGAAGTAAAGTAAGAAAAGAATATCTAATGATAAGTTTTCGTAGCAAGCACTAAAATATAAATAAGAATATCCAAAATGTTAGTTATAATGTCACAATTACGAATCTGTATTCGGTTTGTCAAGATATGCTTTGAGAAGTAATAAGTATTTAGAAAAGTGAAGAAGTAAAGTAAGAAAAGAATATCTAATGATAAGTTTTCGTAGCAAGCACTAAAATATAAATAAGAATATCCAAAATGTTAGTTATAATGTCACAATTACGAATCTGTATTCGGTTTGTCAAGATATGCTTTGAGAAGTAATAAGTATTTAGAAAAGTGAAGAAGTAAAGTAAGGAAAAGAATATCTAATGATAAGTTTTCGTAGCAAGCACTAAAATATAATAAGAATATCCAAAATGTTAGTTATAATGTCACAATTACGAATCTGTATTCGGTTTGTCAAGATATGCTTTGAGAAGTAATAAGTATTTAGAAAAGTGAAAAAGCAAAGTAAGAAAAGAAGGTAGAGTTTCAGTTTAAAGGAGTATGCTTTGAGAAGTAATAAGTATTTAGAAAAGTGAAAAAGCAAAGTAAGAAAGAAGGCAGAGTTTCAGTTTAAAGGAGTATGCTTTGAGAAGTAATAAGTATTTAGAAAAGTGAAGAAGTAAAGTAAGAAAGAATATCTAATGATAAGTTTTCGTAGCAAGCACTAAAATATAAATAAGAATATCCAAAATGTTAGTTATAATGTCACAATTACGAATCTGTATTCGGTTTGTCAAGATATGCTTTGAGAAGTAATAAGTATTTAGAAAAGTGAAAAAGCAAAGTAAGAAAAGAAGGTAGAGTTTCAGTTTAAAGGAGTATGCTTTGAGAAGTAATAAGTATTTAGAAAAGTGAAGAAGTAAAGTAAGAAAAGAAGGTAGAGTTTCAGTTTAAAGGAGTATGCTTTGAGAAGTAATAAGTATTTAGAAAGTGAAAAAAGCAAAGTAAGAAAAGAAGGCAGAGTTTCAGTTTAAAGGAGTATGCTTTGAGAAGTAATAAGTATTTAGAAAAGTGAAGAAGCAAAGTAAGAAAAGAAGATAGAGTTTCAGTTTAAAGGAGTATGCTTTGAGAAGTAATAAGTATTTAGAAAAGTGAAAAAGCAAAGTAAGAAAAGAAGGCAGAGTTTCAGTTTAAAGGAGTATGCTTTGAGAAGTAATAAGTAATTTAGAAAAGTGAAGAAGCAAAGTAAGAAAGAAGGTAGAGTTTCAGTTTAAAGGAGTATGCTTTGAGAAGTAATAAGTATTTAGAAAAGTGAAGAAGTAAAGTAAGAAAAGAAGGTAGAGTTTCAGTTTAAAGGAGTATGCTTTGAGAAGTAATAAGTATTTAGAAAAGTGAAGAAGCAAAGTAAGAAAAGAAGGTAGAGTTTCAGTTTAAAGGAGTATGCTTTGAGAAGTAATAAGTATTTAGAAAAGTGAAGAAGTAAAGTAAGAAAAGAAGGTAGAGTTTCAGTTTAAAGGAGTATGCTTTGAGAAGTAATAAGTATTTAGACAAGTGAAGAAGTAAAGTAAGAAAAGAAGGTAGAGTTTCAGTTTAAAGGAGTATGCTTTGAGAAGTAATAAGTATTTAGAAAAGTGAAGAAGTAAAGTAAGAAAAGAATATCTAATGTCAAGTTTTCGTAGCAAGCACTAAAATATAAATAAGAATATCCAAAATGTTAGTTATAATGTCACAATTACGGAATCTGTATTCGGTTTGTCAAGATATGCTTTGAGAAGTAATAAGTATTTAGAAAAGTGAAAAGCAAAGTAAGAAAAGAAGGTAGAGTTTCAGTTTAAAGGAGTATGCTTTGAGAAGTAATAAGTATTTAGAAAAGTGAAAAAGCAAGTAAGAAAAGAAGGCAGAGTTTCAGTTTAAAGGAGTATGCTTTGAGAAGTAATAAGTATTTAGAAAGTGAAGAAGTAAAGTAAGAAAAGAATATCTAATGATAAGTTTTCGTAGCAAGCACTAAAATATAAATAAGAATATCAAAATGTTAGTTATAATGTCACAATTACGAATCTGTATTCGGTTTGTCAAGATATGCTTTGAGAAGTAATAAGTATTTAGAAAAGTGAAAAAGCAAAGTAAGAAAAGAAGGTAGAGTTTCAGTTTAAAGGAGTATGCTTTGAGAAGTAATAAGTATTTAGAAAAGTGAAGAAGTAAAGTAAGAAAAGAAGGTAGAGTTTCAGTTTAAAGGAGTATGCTTTGAGAAGTAATAAGTATTTAGAAAAGTGAAAAAGCAAAGTAAGAAAAGAAGGCAGAGTTTCAGTTCTAAAGGAGTATGCTTTGAGAAGTAATAAGTATTTAGAAAAGTGAAGAAGCAAAGTAAGAAAAGAAGATAGAGTTTCAGTTTAAAGGAGTATGCTTTGAGAAGTAATAAGTATTTAGAAAAGTGAAAAAGCAAAGTAAGAAAAGAAGGCAGAGTTTCAGTTTAAAGGAGTATGCTTTGAGAAGTAATAAGTATTTAGAAAAGTGAAGAAGCAAAGTAAGAAAAGAAGGTAGAGTTTCAGTTTAAAGGAGTATGCTTTGAGAAGTAATAAGTATTTAGAAAAGTGAAGAAGTAAGTAAGAAAAGAAGGTAGAGTTTCAGTTTAAAGGAGTATGCTTTGAGAAGTAATAAGTATTTAGAAAAGTGAAGAAGCAAAGTAAGAAAAGAAGGTAGAGTTTCAGTTTAAAGGAGTATGCTTTGAGAAGTAATAAGTATTTAGAAAAGTGAAGAAGTAAAGTAAGAAAAGAAGGTAGAGTTTCAGTTTAAAGGAGTATGCTTTGAGAAGTAATAAGTATTTAGACAAGTGAAGAAGTAAAGTAAGAAAAGAAGGTAGAGTTTCAGTTTAAAGGAGTATGCTTTGAGAAGTAATAAGTATTTAGAAAAGTGAGAAGTAAAGTAAGAAAAGAATATCTAATGTCAAGTTTTCGTAGCAAGCACTAAAATATAAATAAGAATATCCAAAATGTTAGTTATAATGTCACAATTACGAATCTGTATTCGGTTTGTCAAGATATGCTTTGAGAAGTAATAAGTATTTAGAAAAGTGAAAAAGCAAAGTAAGAAAAGAAGGTAGAGTTTCAGTTTAAAGGAGTATGCTTTGAGAAGTAATAAGTATTAGAAAAGTGAAGAAGTAAAGTAAGAAAAGAATATCTAATGATAAGTTTTCGTAGCAAGCACTAAAATATAAATAAGAATATCCAAAATGTTAGTTATAATGTCACAATTACGAATCTGTATTCGGTTTGTCAAGATATGCTTTGAGAAGTAATAAGTATTTAGAAAAGTGAAGAAGTAAAGTAAGAAAAGAAGGTAGAGTTTCAGTTTAAAGGAGTATGCTTTGAGAAGTAATAAGTATTTAGAAAAGTGAAGAAGTAAAGTAAGAAAAGAATATCTAATGATAAGTTTTCGTAGCAAGCACTAAAATATAAATAAGAATATCCAAAATGTTAGTTATAATGTCACAATTACGAATCTGTATTCGGTTTGTCAAGATATGCTTTGAGAAGTAATAAGTATTTAGAAAAGTGAAGAAGTAAAGTAAGAAAAGAATATCTAATGATAAGTTTTCGTAGCAAGCACTAAAATATAAATAAGAATATCCAAAATGTTAGTTATAATGTCACAATTACGAATCTGTATTCGGTTTGTCAAGATATGCTTTGAGAAGTAATAAGTATTTAGAAAAGTGAAGAAGTAAAGTAAGAAAAGAATATCTAATGATAAGTTTTCGTAGCAAGCACTAAAATATAAATAAGAATATCCAAAATGTTAGTTATAATGTCACAATTACGAATCTGTATTCGGTTTGTCAAGATATGCTTTGAGAAGTAATAAGTATTTAGAAAAGTGAAAAAGCAAAGTAAGAAAAGAAGGTAGAGTTTCAGTTTAAAGGAGTATGCTTTGAGAAGTAATAAGTATTTAGAAAAGTGAAAAAGCAAAGTAAGAAAAGAAGGCAGAGTTTCAGTTAAAGGAGTATGCTTTGAGAAGTAATAAGTATTTAGAAAAGTGAAGAAGTAAAGTAAGAAAAGAATATCTAATGATAAGTTTTCGTAGCAAGCACTAAAATATAAATAAGAATATCCAAAATGTTAGTTATAATGTCACAATTACGAATCTGTATTCGGTTTGTCAAGATATGCTTTGAGAAGTAATAAGTATTTAGAAAAGTGAAAAAGCAAAGTAAGAAAAGAAGGTAGAGTTTCAGTTTAAAGGAGTATGCTTTGAGAAGTAATAAGTATTTAGAAAAGTGAAGAAGTAAAGTAAGAAAAGAAGGTAGAGTTTCAGTTTAAAGGAGTATGCTTTGAGAAGTAATAAGTATTTAGAAAAGTGAAAAAGCAAAGTAAGAAAAGAAGGCAGAGTTTCAGTTTAAAGGAGTATGCTTTGAGAAGTAATAAGTATTTAGAAAAGTGAAGAAGCAAAGTAAGAAAAGAAGATAGAGTTTCAGTTTAAAGGAGTATGCTTTGAGAAGTAATAAGTATTTAGAAAAGTGAAAAAGCAAAGTAAGAAAAGAAGGCAGAGTTTCAGTTTAAAGGAGTATGCTTTGAGAAGTAATAAGTATTTAGAAAAGTGAAGAAGCAAAGTAAGAAAAGAAGGTAGAGTTTCAGTTTAAAGGAGTATGCTTTGAGAAGTAATAAGTATTTAGAAAAGTGAAGAAGTAAAGTAAGAAAAGAAGGTAGAGTTTCAGTTTAAAGGAGTATGCTTTGAGAAGTAATAAGTATTTAGAAAAGTGAAGAAGCAAAGTAAGAAAAGAAGGTAGAGTTTCAGTTTAAAGGAGTATGCTTTGAGAAGTAATAAGTATTTAGAAAAGTGAAGAAGTAAAGTAAGAAAAGAAGGTAGAGTTTCAGTTTAAAGGAGTATGCTTTGAGAAGTAATAAGTATTTAGACAAGTGAAGAAGTAAAGTAAGAAAAGAAGGTAGAGTTTCAGTTTAAAGGAGTATGCTTTGAGAAGTAATAAGTATTTAGAAAAGTGAAGAAGTAAAGTAAGAAAAGAATATCTAATGTCAAGTTTTCGTAGCAAGCACTAAAATATAAATAAGAATATCCAAAATGTTAGTTATAATGTCACAATTACGAATCTGTATTCGGTTTGTCAAGATATGCTTTGAGAAGTAATAAGTATTTAGAAAAGTGAAAAGCAAAGTAAGAAAAGAAGGTAGAGTTTCAGTTTAAAGGAGTATGCTTTGAGAAGTAATAAGTATTTAGAAAAGTGAAGAAGTAAAGTAAGAAAAGAATATCTAATGATAAGTTTTCGTAGCAAGCACTAAAATATAAATAAGAATATCCAAAATGTTAGTTATAATGTCACAATTACGAATCTGTATTCGGTTTGTCAAGATATGCTTTGAGAAGTAATAAGTATTTAGAAAAGTGAAGAAGTAAAGTAAGAAAAGAAGGTAGAGTTTCAGTTTAAAGGAGTATGCTTTGAGAAGTAATAAGTATTTAGAAAAGTGAAGAAGTAAAGTAAGAAAAGAATATCTAATGATAAGTTTTCGTAGCAAGCACTAAAATATAAATAAGAATATCCAAAATGTTAGTTATAATGTCACAATTACGAATCTGTATTCGGTTTGTCAAGATATGCTTTGAGAAGTAATAAGTATTTAGAAAAGTGAAGAAGTAAAGTAGAAAAGAATATCTAATGATAAGTTTTCGTAGCAAGCACTAAAATATAAATAAGAATATCCAAAATGTTAGTTATAATGTCACAATTACGAATCTGTATTCGGTTTGTCAAGATATGCTTTGAGAAGTAATAAGTATTTAGAAAAGTGAAGAAGTAAAGTAAGAAAAGAAGGTAGAGTTTCAGTTTAAAGGAGTATGCTTTGAGAAGTAATAAGTATTTAGAAAAGTGAAGAAGTAAAGTAAGAAAAGAATATCTAATGATAAGTTTTCGTAGCAAGCACTAAAATATAAATAAGAATATCCAAATGTTAGTTATAATGTCACAATTACGAATCTGTATTCGGTTTGTCAAGATATGCTTTGAGAAGTAATAAGTATTTAGAAAAGTGAAGAAGTAAAGTAAGAAAAGAATATCTAATGATAAGTTTTCGTAGCAAGCACTAAAATATAAATAAGAATATCCAAAATGTTAGTTTAATGTCACAATTACGAATCTGTATTCGGTTTGTCAAGATATGCTTTGAGAAGTAATAAGTATTTAGAAAAGTGAAGAAGTAAAGTAAGAAAAGAATATCTAATGATAAGTTTTCGTAGCAAGCACTAAAATATAAATAAGAATATCCAAAATGTTAGTTATAATGTCACAATTACGAATCTGTATTCGGTTTGTCAAGATATGCTTTGAGAAGTAATAAGTATTTAGAAAAGTGAAAAAGCAAAGTAAGAAAAGAAGGTAGAGTTTCAGTTTAAAGGAGTATGCTTTGAGAAGTAATAAGTATTTAGAAAAGTGAAAAAGCAAAGTAAGAAAAGAAGGCAGAGTTTCAGTTTAAAGGAGTATGCTTTGAGAAGTAATAAGTATTTAGAAAAGTGAAGAAGCAAAGTAAGAAAAGAAGATAGAGTTTCAGTTTAAAGGAGTATGCTTTGAGAAGTAATAAGTATTTAGAAAAGTGAAGAAGTAAAGTAAGAAAAGAATATCTAATGATAAGTTTTCGTAGCAAGCACTTAAATATAAATAAGAATATCCAAAATGTTAGTTATAATGTCACAATTACGAATCTGTATTCGGTTTGTCAAGATATGCTTTGAGAAGTAATAAGTATTTAGAAAAGTGAAGAAGTAAAGTAAGAAAAGAAGGTAGAGTTTCAGTTTAAAGGAGTATGCTTTGAGAAGTAATAAGTATTTAGAAAAGTGAAGAAGTAAAGTAAGAAAAGAATATCTAATGATAAGTTTTCGTAGCAAGCACTAAATATAAATAAGAATATCCAAAATGTTAGTTATAATGTCACAATTACGAATCTGTATTCGGTTTGTCAAGATATGCTTTGAGAAGTAATAAGTATTTAGAAAAGTGAAGAAGTAAAGTAAGAAAAGAAGGTAGAGTTTCAGTTTAAAGGAGTATGCTTTGAGAAGTAATAAGTATTTAGACAAGTGAAGAAGTAAAGTAAGAAAAGAAGGTAGAGTTTCAGTTTAAAGGAGTATGCTTTGAGAAGTAATAAGTATTTAGAAAAGTGAAGAAGTAAAGTAAGAAAAGAATATCTAATGATAAGTTTTCGTAGCAAGCACTAAAATATAAATAAGAATATCCAAAATGTTAGTTATAATGTCACAATTACGAATCTGTATTCGGTTTGTCAAGATATGCTTTGAGAAGTAATAAGTATTTAGAAAAGTGAAAAAGCAAAGTAAGAAAAGAAGGTAGAGTTTCAGTTTAAAGGAGTATGCTTTGAGAAGTAATAAGTATTTAGAAAAGTGAAGAAGTAAAGTAAGAAAAGAATATCTAATGATAAGTTTTCGTAGCAAGCACTAAAATATAAATAAGAATA
Source organism: Loxodes magnus (assembly GCA_946699065.1). NCBI lineage: Eukaryota > Ciliophora > Karyorelictea > Loxodida > Loxodidae > Loxodes > Loxodes magnus. The sequence goes on along the minus strand of CAMPDV010002036.1, from coordinate 79,947 downwards.
TCCAAAATGTTAGTTATAATGTCACAATTACGAATCTGTATTCGGTTTGTCAAGATATGCTTTGAGAAGTAATAAGTATTTAGAAAAGTGAAAAAGCAAAGTAAGAAAAGAAGGTAGAGTTTCAGTTTAAAGGAGTATGCTTTGAGAAGTAATAAGTATTTAGAAAAGTGAAAAAGCAAAGTAAGAAAAGAAGGCAGAGTTTCAGTTTAAAGGAGTATGCTTTGAGAAGTAATAAGTATTTAGAAAAGTGAAGAAGCAAAGTAAGAAAAGAAGATAGAGTTTCAGTTTAAAGGAGTATGCTTTGAGAAGTAATAAGTATTTAGAAAAGTGAAGAAGTAAAGTAAGAAAAGAATATCTAATGATAAGTTTTCGTAGCAAGCACTAAAATATAAATAAGAATATCCAAAATGTTAGTTATAATGTCACAATTACGAATCTGTATTCGGTTTGTCAAGATATGCTTTGAGAAGTAATAAGTATTTAGAAAAGTGAAGAAGTAAAGTAAGAAAAGAAGGTAGAGTTTCAGTTTAAAGGAGTATGCTTGAGAAGTAATAAGTATTTAGAAAAGTGAAGAAGTAAAGTAAGAAAAGAATATCTAATGATAAGTTTTCGTAGCAAGCACTAAAATATAAATAAGAATATCCAAAATGTTAGTTATAATGTCACAATTACGAATCTGTATTCGGTTTGTCAAGATATGCTTTGAGAAGTAATAAGTATTTAGAAAAGTGAAGAAGTAAAGTAAGAAAAGAAGGTAGAGTTTCAGTTTAAAGGAGTATGCTTTGAGAAGTAATAAGTATTTAGAAAAGTGAAGAAGTAAAGTAAGAAAAGAATATCTAATGATAAGTTTTCGTAGCAAGCACTAAAATATAAATAAGAATATCCAAAATGTTAGTTATAATGTCACAATTACGAATCTGTATTCGGTTTGTCAAGATATGCTTTGAGAAGTAATAAGTATTTAGAAAAGTGAAGAAGTAAAGTAAGAAAAGAAGGTAGAGTTTCAGTTTAAAGGAGTATGCTTTGAGAAGTAATAAGTATTTAGACAAGTGAAGAAGTAAAGTAAGAAAAGAAGGTAGAGTTTCAGTTTAAAGGAGTATGCTTTGAGAAGTAATAAGTATTTAGAAAAGTGAAGAAGTAAAGTAAGAAAAGAATATCTAATGATAAGTTTTCGTAGCAAGCACTAAAATATAAATAAGAATATCCAAAATGTTAGTTATAATGTCACAATTACGAATCTGTATTCGGTTTGTCAAGATATGCTTTGAGAAGTAATAAGTATTTAGAAAAGTGAAAAAGCAAAGTAAGAAAAGAAGGTAGAGTTTCAGTTTAAAGGAGTATGCTTTGAGAAGTAATAAGTATTTAGAAAAGTGAAGAAGTAAAGTAAGAAAAGAATATCTAATGATAAGTTTTCGTAGCAAGCACTAAAATATAAATAAGAATATCCAAAATGTTAGTTATAATGTCACAATTACGAATCTGTATTCGGTTTGTCAAGATATGCTTTGAGAAGTAATAAGTATTTAGAAAAGTGAAAAAGCAAAGTAAGAAAAGAAGGTAGAGTTTCAGTTTAAAGGAGTATGCTTTGAGAAGTAATAAGTATTTAGAAAAGTGAAGAAGTAAAGTAAGAAAAGAAGGTAGAGTTTCAGTTTAAAGGAGTATGCTTTGAGAAGTAATAAGTATTTAGAAAAGTGAAAAAGCAAAGTAAGAAAAGAAGGCAGAGTTTCAGTTTAAAGGAGTATGCTTTGAGAAGTAATAAGTATTTAGAAAAGTGAAGAAGCAAAGTAAGAAAAGAAGATAGAGTTTCAGTTTAAAGGAGTATGCTTTGAGAAGTAATAAGTATTTAGAAAAGTGAAAAAGCAAAGTAAGAAAAGAAGGCAGAGTTTCAGTTTAAAGGAGTATGCTTTGAGAAGTAATAAGTATTTAGAAAAGTGAAGAAGCAAAGTAAGAAAAGAAGGTAGAGTTTCAGTTTAAAGGAGTATGCTTTGAGAAGTAATAAGTATTTAGAAAAGTGAAGAAGTAAAGTAAGAAAAGAAGGTAGAGTTTCAGTTTAAAGGAGTATGCTTTGAGAAGTAATAAGTATTTAGAAAAGTGAAGAAGCAAAGTAAGAAAAGAAGGTAGAGTTTCAGTTTAAAGGAGTATGCTTTGAGAAGTAATAAGTATTTAGAAAAGTGAAGAAGTAAAGTAAGAAAAGAAGGTAGAGTTTCAGTTTAAAGGAGTATGCTTTGAGAAGTAATAAGTATTTAGACAAGTGAAGAAGTAAAGTAAGAAAAGAAGGTAGAGTTTCAGTTTAAAGGAGTATGCTTTGAGAAGTAATAAGTATTTAGAAAAGTGAAGAAGTAAAGTAAGAAAAGAATATCTAATGTCAAGTTTTCGTAGCAAGCACTAAAATATAGTGCTTGCTACGAAAACTTGACATTAGATATTCTTTTCTTACTTTACTTCTTCACTTTTCTAAATACTATTACTTCTCAAAGCATACTCCTTTAAACTGAAACTCTACCTTCTTTCTTACTTTACTTCTTCACTTGTCTAAATACTTATTACTTCTCAAAGCATACTCCTTTAAACTGAAACTCTACCTTCTTTTCTTACTTTACTTCTTCACTTTTCTAAATACTTATTACTTCTCAAGCATACTCCTTTAAACTGAAACTCTACCTTCTTTTCTTACTTTGCTTCTTCACTTTTCTAAATACTTATTACTTCTCAAAGCATACTCCTTTAAACTGAAACTCTACCTTCTTTTCTTACTTTACTTCTTCACTTTTCTAAATACTTATTACTTCTCAAAGCATACTCCTTTAAACTAAACTCTACCTTCTTTTCTTACTTTGCTTCTTCACTTTTCTAAATACTTATTACTTCTCAAAGCATACTCCTTTAAACTGAAAACTCTGCCTTCTTTTCTTACTTTGCTTTTTCACTTTTCTAAATACTTATTACTTCTCAAGCATACTCCTTTAAACTGAAACTCTATCTTCTTTTCTTACTTTGCTTCTTCACTTTTCTAAATACTTATTACTTCTCAAAGCATACTCCTTTAAACTGAAACTCTGCCTTCTTTTCTTACTTTGCTTTTTCACTTTTCTAAATACTTATTACTTCTCAAAGCATACTCCTTTTAAACTGAAACTCTACCTTTTTTCTTACTTTACTTCTTCACTTTTCTAAATACTTATTACTTCTCAAAGCATACTCCTTTAAAACTGAAACTCTACCTTCTTTTCTTACTTTGCTTTTTCACTTTTCTAAATACTTATTACTTCTCAAAGCAATTTCTTGACAAACCGAATACAGATTCGTAATTGTGACATTATAACTAACATTTTGGATATTCTTATTTATATTTTAGTGCTTGCTACGAAAACTTATCATTAGATATTCTTTTCTTACTTTACTTCTTCACTTTTCTAAATACTTATTACTTCTCAAAGCATACTCCTTTAAACTGAAACTCTACCTTCTTTTCTTACTTTGCTTTTTCACTTTTCTAAATACTTATTACTTCTCAAAGCATATCTGACAAACCGAATACAGATTCGTAATTTGACATTATAACTAACATTTTGGATATTCTTATTTATTTTTTAGTGCTTGCTACGAAAACTTATCATTAGATATTCTTTTCTTACTTTACTTCTTCACTTTTCTAAATACTTATTACTTCTCAAAGCATACTCCCTTTAAACTGAAACTCTACCTTCTTTTCTTACTTTACTTCTTCACTTGTCTAAATACTTATTACTTCTCAAAGCATACTCCTTTAAACTGAAACTCTACCTTCTTTTCTTACTTTACTTCTTCACTTTTCTAAATACTTATTACTTCTCAAAGCATATCTTGACAAACCGAATACAGATTCGTAATTGTGACATTATAACTAACATTTTGGATATTCTTATTTATATTTTAGTGCTTGCTACGAAAACTTATCATTAGATATTCTTTTCTTACTTTACTTCTTCACTTTTCTAAATACTTATTACTTCTCAAAGCATACTCCTTTAAACTGAAACTCTACCTTCTTTTCTTACTTTACTTCTTCACTTTTCTAAATACTTATTACTTCTCAAAGCATATCTTGACAAACGAATACAGATTCGTAATTGTGACATTATAACTAACATTTTGGATATTCTTATTTATATTTTAGTGCTTGGCTACGAAAACTTATCATTAGATATTCTTTTTCTACTTTACTTCTTCACTTTTCTAAATTACTTATTACTTCTCAAAGCATACTCCTTTAAACTGAAACTCTACCTTCTTTTCTTACTTTACTTCTTCACTTTTCTAAATACTTATTACTTCTCAAAGCATATCTTGACAAACCGAATACAGATTCGTAATTGTGACATTATAACTAACATTTTGGATATTCTTATTTTATATTTTAGTGCTTGCTACGAAAACTTATCATTAGATATTCTTTTCTTACTTTACTTCTTCACTTTTCTAAATACTTATTACTTCTCAAAGCATACTCCTTTAAACTGAAACTCTATCTTCTTTTCTTACTTTGCTTCTTCACTTTTCTAAATATTATTACTTCTCAAAGCATACTCCTTTAAACTGAAACTCTGCCTTCTTTTCTTACTTTGCTTTTTCACTTTTCTAAATACTTATTACTTCTCAAAGCATACTCCTTTAAACTGAAACTCTACCTTCTTTTCTTACTTTGCTTTTTCACTTTTCTAAATACTTATTACTTCTCAAAGCATATCTTGACAAACCGAATACAGATTCGTAATTGTGACATTATAACTAACATTTTGGATATTCTTATTTATATTTTAGTGCTTGCTACGAAAACTTATCATTAGATATTCTTTTCTTACTTTACTTCTTCACTTTTCTAAATACTTATTACTTCTCAAAGCATACTCCTTTAAACTGAAACTCTACCTTCTTTTCTTACTTTGCTTTTTCACTTTTCTAAATACTTATTACTTCTCAAAGCATATCTTGACAAACCGAATACAGATTCGTAATTGTGACATTATAACTAACATTTTTGGATATTCTTATTTATATTTTAGTGCTTGCTACGAAAACTTATCATTAGATATTCTTTTCTTACTTTACTTCTTCACTTTTCTAAATACTTATTACTTCTCAAAGCATACTCCTTTAAACTGAAACTCTACCTTCTTTTCTTACTTTACTTCTTCACTTGTCTAAATACTTATTACTTCTCAAAGCATACTCCTTTAAACTGAAACTCTACCTTCTTTTCTTACTTTACTTCTTCACTTTTCTAAATACTTATTACTTCTCAAAGCATATCTTGACAAACCGAATACAGATTCGTAATTGTGACATTATAACTAACATTTTGGATATTCTTATTTATATTTTAGTGCTTGCTACGAAAACTTATCATTAGATATTCTTTTCTTACTTTACTTCTTCACTTTTCTAAATACTTATTACTTCTCAAAGCATACTCCTTTAAACTGAAACTCTACCTTCTTTTCTTACTTTACTTCTTCACTTTTCTAAATACTTATTACTTCTCAAAGCATATCTTGACAAACCGAATACAGATTCGTAATTGTGACATTATAACTAACATTTTGGATATTCTTATTTATATTTTAGTGCTTGCTACGAAAACTTATCATTAGATATTCTTTTCTTACTTTACTTCTTCACTTTTCTAAATACTTATTACTTCTCAAAGCATACTCCTTTAAACTGAAACTCTATCTTCTTTTCTTACTTTGCTTCTTCACTTTTCTAAATACTTATTACTTCTCAAAGCATACTCCTTTAAACTGAAACTCTGCCTTCTTTTCTTACTTTGCTTTTTCACTTTTCTAAATACTTATTACTTCTCAAAGCATACTCCTTTAAACTGAAACTCTACCTTCTTTTCTTACTTTGCTTTTTCACTTTTCTAAATACTTATTACTTCTCAAAGCATATCTTGACAAACCGAATACAGATTCGTAATTGTGACATTATAACTAACATTTTGGATATTCTTATTTATATTTTAGTGCTTGCTACGAAAACTTATCATTAGATATTCTTTTCTTACTTTACTTCTTCACTTTTCTAAATACTTATTACTTCTCAAAGCATATCTTGACAAACCGAATACAGATTCGTAATTGTGACATTATAACTAACATTTTGGATATTCTTATTTATATTTTAGTGCTTGCTACGAAAACTTATCATTAGATATTCTTTTCTTACTTTACTTCTTCACTTTTCTAAATACTTATTACTTCTCAAAGCATATCTTGACAAACCGAATACAGATTCGTAATTGTGACATTATAACTAACATTTTGGATATTCTTATTTATATTTTAGTGCTTGCTACGAAAACTTATCATTAGATATTCTTTTCTTACTTTACTTCTTCACTTTTCTAAATACTTATTACTTCTCAAAGCATACTCCTTTAAACTGAAACTCTACCTTCTTTTCTTACTTTACTTCTTCACTTTTCTAAATACTTATTACTTCTCAAAGCATATCTTGACAAACCGAATACAGATTCGTAATTGTGACATTATAACTAACATTTTGGATATTCTTATTTATATTTTAGTGCTTGCTACGAAAACTTATCATTAGATATTCTTTTCTTACTTTACTTCTTCACTTTTCTAAATACTTATTACTTCTCAAAGCATATCTTGACAAACCGAATACAGATTCGTAATTGTGACATTATAACTAACATTTTGGATATTCTTATTTATATTTTAGTGCTTGCTACGAAAACTTATCATTAGATATTCTTTTCTTACTTTACTTCTTCACTTTTCTAAATACTTATTACTTCTCAAAGCATACTCCTTTAAACTGAAACTCTACCTTCTTTTCTTACTTTACTTCTTCACTTTTCTAAATACTTATTACTTCTCAAAGCATATCTTGACAAACCGAATACAGATTCGTAATTGTGACATTATAACTAACATTTTGGATATTCTTATTTATATTTTAGTGCTTGCTACGAAAACTTATCATTAGATATTCTTTTCTTACTTTACTTCTTCACTTTTCTAAATACTTATTACTTCTCAAAGCATACTCCTTTAAACTGAAACTCTACCTTCTTTTCTTACTTTGCTTTTTCACTTTTCTAAATACTTATTACTTCTCAAAGCATATCTTGACAAACCGAATACAGATTCGTAATTGTGACATTATAACTAACATTTTGGATATTCTTATTTATATTTTAGTGCTTGCTACGAAAACTTGACATTAGATATTCTTTTCTTACTTTACTTCTTCACTTTTCTAAATACTTATTACTTCTCAAAGCATACTCCTTTAAACTGAAACTCTACCTTCTTTTCTTACTTTACTTCTTCACTTGTCTAAATACTTATTACTTCTCAAAGCATACTCCTTTAAACTGAAACTCTACCTTCTTTTCTTACTTTACTTCTTCACTTTTCTAAATACTTATTACTTCTCAAAGCATACTCCTTTAAACTGAAACTCTACCTTCTTTTCTTACTTTGCTTCTTCACTTTTCTAAATACTTATTACTTCTCAAAGCATACTCCTTTAAACTGAAACTCTACCTTCTTTTCTTACTTTACTTCTTCACTTTTCTAAATACTTATTACTTCTCAAAGCATACTCCTTTAAACTGAAACTCTACCTTCTTTTCTTACTTTGCTTCTTCACTTTTCTAAATACTTATTACTTCTCAAAGCATACTCCTTTAAACTGAAACTCTGCCTTCTTTTCTTACTTTGCTTTTTCACTTTTCTAAATACTTATTACTTCTCAAAGCATACTCCTTTAAACTGAAACTCTATCTTCTTTTCTTACTTTGCTTCTTCACTTTTCTAAATACTTATTACTTCTCAAAGCATACTCCTTTAAACTGAAACTCTGCCTTCTTTTCTTACTTTGCTTTTTCACTTTTCTAAATACTTATTACTTCTCAAAGCATACTCCTTTAAACTGAAACTCTACCTTCTTTTCTTACTTTACTTCTTCACTTTTCTAAATACTTATTACTTCTCAAAGCATACTCCTTTAAACTGAAACTCTACCTTCTTTTCTTACTTTGCTTTTTCACTTTTCTAAATACTTATTACTTCTCAAAGCATATCTTGACAAACCGAATACAGATTCGTAATTGTGACATTATAACTAACATTTTGGATATTCTTATTTATATTTTAGTGCTTGCTACGAAAACTTATCATTAGATATTCTTTTCTTACTTTACTTCTTCACTTTTCTAAATACTTATTACTTCTCAAAGCATACTCCTTTAAACTGAAACTCTGCCTTCTTTTCTTACTTTGCTTTTTCACTTTTCTAAATACTTATTACTTCTCAAAGCATACTCCTTTAAACTGAAACTCTACCTTCTTTTCTTACTTTGCTTTTTCACTTTTCTAAATACTTATTACTTCTCAAAGCATATCTTGACAAACCGAATACAGATTCGTAATTGTGACATTATAACTAACATTTTGGATATTCTTATTTATATTTTAGTGCTTGCTACGAAAACTTATCATTAGATATTCTTTTCTTACTTTACTTCTTCACTTTTCTAAATACTTATTACTTCTCAAAGCATATCTTGACAAACCGAATACAGATTCGTAATTGTGACATTATAACTAACATTTTGGATATTCTTATTTATATTTTAGTGCTTGCTACGAAAACTTATCATTAGATATTCTTTTCTTACTTTACTTCTTCACTTTTCTAAATACTTATTACTTCTCAAAGCATATCTTGACAAACCGAATACAGATTCGTAATTGTGACATTATAACTAACATTTTGGATATTCTTATTTATATTTTAGTGCTTGCTACGAAAACTTATCATTAGATATTCTTTTCTTACTTTACTTCTTCACTTTTCTAAATACTTATTACTTCTCAAAGCATACTCCTTTAAACTGAAACTCTACCTTCTTTTCTTACTTTACTTCTTCACTTTTCTAAATACTTATTACTTCTCAAAGCATATCTTGACAAACCGAATACAGATTCGTAATTGTGACATTATAACTAACATTTTGGATATTCTTATTTATATTTTAGTGCTTGCTACGAAAACTTATCATTAGATATTCTTTTCTTACTTTACTTCTTCACTTTTCTAAATACTTATTACTTCTCAAAGCATACTCCTTTAAACTGAAACTCTACCTTCTTTTCTTACTTTGCTTTTTCACTTTTCTAAATACTTATTACTTCTCAAAGCATATCTTGACAAACCGAATACAGATTCGTAATTGTGACATTATAACTAACATTTTGGATATTCTTATTTATATTTTAGTGCTTGCTACGAAAACTTGACATTAGATATTCTTTTCTTACTTTACTTCTTCACTTTTCTAAATACTTATTACTTCTCAAAGCATACTCCTTTAAACTGAAACTCTACCTTCTTTTCTTACTTTACTTCTTCACTTGTCTAAATACTTATTACTTCTCAAAGCATACTCCTTTAAACTGAAACTCTACCTTCTTTTCTTACTTTACTTCTTCACTTTTCTAAATACTTATTACTTCTCAAAGCATACTCCTTTAAACTGAAACTCTACCTTCTTTTCTTACTTTGCTTCTTCACTTTTCTAAATACTTATTACTTCTCAAAGCATACTCCTTTAAACTGAAACTCTACCTTCTTTTCTTACTTTACTTCTTCACTTTTCTAAATACTTATTACTTCTCAAAGCATACTCCTTTAAACTGAAACTCTACCTTCTTTTCTTACTTTGCTTCTTCACTTTTCTAAATACTTATTACTTCTCAAAGCATACTCCTTTAAACTGAAACTCTGCCTTCTTTTCTTACTTTGCTTTTTCACTTTTCTAAATACTTATTACTTCTCAAAGCATACTCCTTTAAACTGAAACTCTATCTTCTTTTCTTACTTTGCTTCTTCACTTTTCTAAATACTTATTACTTCTCAAAGCATACTCCTTTAAACTGAAACTCTGCCTTCTTTTCTTACTTTGCTTTTTCACTTTTCTAAATACTTATTACTTCTCAAAGCATACTCCTTTAAACTGAAACTCTACCTTCTTTTCTTACTTTACTTCTTCACTTTTCTAAATACTTATTACTTCTCAAAGCATACTCCTTTAAACTGAAACTCTACCTTCTTTTCTTACTTTGCTTTTTCACTTTTCTAAATACTTATTACTTCTCAAAGCATATCTTGACAAACCGAATACAGATTCGTAATTGTGACATTATAACTAACATTTTGGATATTCTTATTTATATTTTAGTGCTTGCTACGAAAACTTATCATTAGATATTCTTTTCTTACTTTACTTCTTCACTTTTCTAAATACTTATTACTTCTCAAAGCATACTCCTTTAAACTGAAACTCTGCCTTCTTTTCTTACTTTGCTTTTTCACTTTTCTAAATACTTATTACTTCTCAAAGCATACTCCTTTAAACTGAAACTCTACCTTCTTTTCTTACTTTGCTTTTTCACTTTTCTAAATACTTATTACTTCTCAAAGCATATCTTGACAAACCGAATACAGATTCGTAATTGTGACATTATAACTAACATTTTGGATATTCTTATTTATATTTTAGTGCTTGCTACGAAAACTTGACATTAGATATTCTTTTCTTACTTTACTTCTTCACTTTTCTAAATACTTATTACTTCTCAAAGCATACTCCTTTAAACTGAAACTCTACCTTCTTTTCTTACTTTACTTCTTCACTTGTCTAAATACTTATTACTTCTCAAAGCATACTCCTTTAAACTGAAACTCTACCTTCTTTTCTTACTTTACTTCTTCACTTTTCTAAATACTTATTACTTCTCAAAGCATACTCCTTTAAACTGAAACTCTACCTTCTTTTCTTACTTTGCTTCTTCACTTTTCTAAATACTTATTACTTCTCAAAGCATACTCCTTTAAACTGAAACTCTACCTTCTTTTCTTACTTTACTTCTTCACTTTTCTAAATACTTATTACTTCTCAAAGCATACTCCTTTAAACTGAAACTCTACCTTCTTTTCTTACTTTGCTTCTTCACTTTTCTAAATACTTATTACTTCTCAAAGCATACTCCTTTAAACTGAAACTCTGCCTTCTTTTCTTACTTTGCTTTTTCACTTTTCTAAATACTTATTACTTCTCAAAGCATACTCCTTTAAACTGAAACTCTATCTTCTTTTCTTACTTTGCTTCTTCACTTTTCTAAATACTTATTACTTCTCAAAGCATACTCCTTTAAACTGAAACTCTGCCTTCTTTTCTTACTTTGCTTTTTCACTTTTCTAAATACTTATTACTTCTCAAAGCATACTCCTTTAAACTGAAACTCTACCTTCTTTTCTTACTTTACTTCTTCACTTTTCTAAATACTTATTACTTCTCAAAGCATACTCCTTTAAACTGAAACTCTACCTTCTTTTCTTACTTTGCTTTTTCACTTTTCTAAATACTTATTACTTCTCAAAGCATATCTTGACAAACCGAATACAGATTCGTAATTGTGACATTATAACTAACATTTTGGATATTCTTATTTATATTTTAGTGCTTGCTACGAAAACTTATCATTAGATATTCTTTTCTTACTTTACTTCTTCACTTTTCTAAATACTTATTACTTCTCAAAGCATACTCCTTTAAACTGAAACTCTGCCTTCTTTTCTTACTTTGCTTTTTCACTTTTCTAAATACTTATTACTTCTCAAAGCATACTCCTTTAAACTGAAACTCTACCTTCTTTTCTTACTTTGCTTTTTCACTTTTCTAAATACTTATTACTTCTCAAAGCATATCTTGACAAACCGAATACAGATTCGTAATTGTGACATTATAACTAACATTTTGGATATTCTTATTTATATTTTAGTGCTTGCTACGAAAACTTATCATTAGATATTCTTTTCTTACTTTACTTCTTCACTTTTCTAAATACTTATTACTTCTCAAAGCATATCTTGACAAACCGAATACAGATTCGTAATTGTGACATTATAACTAACATTTTGGATATTCTTATTTATATTTTAGTGCTTGCTACGAAAAACTTATCATTAGATATTCTTTTCTTACTTTACTTCTTCACTTTTCTAAATACTTATTACTTCTCAAAGCATATCTTGACAAACCGAATACAGATTCGTAATTGTGACATTATAACTAACATTTTGGATATTCTTATTTATATTTTAGTGCTTGCTACGAAAACTTATCATTAGATATTCTTTTCTTACTTTACTTCTTCACTTTTCTAAATACTTATTACTTCTCAAAGCATACTCCTTTAAACTGAAACTCTACCTTCTTTTCTTACTTTACTTCTTCACTTTCTAAATACTTATTACTTCTCAAAGCATATCTTGACAAACCGAATACAGATTCGTAATTGTGACATTATAACTAACATTTTGGATATTCTTATTTATATTTTAGTGCTTGCTACGAAAACTTATCATTAGATATTCTTTTCTTACTTTACTTCTTCACTTTTCTAAATACTTATTACTTCTCAAAGCATACTCCTTTAAACTGAAACTCTACCTTCTTTTCTTACTTTGCTTTTTCACTTTTCTAAATACTTATTACTTCTCAAAGCATATCTTGACAAACCGAATACAGATTCGTAATTGTGACATTATAACTAACATTTTGGATATTCTTATTTATATTTTAGTGCTTGCTACGAAAACTTGACATTAGATATTCTTTTCTTACTTTACTTCTTCACTTTTCTAAATACTTATTACTTCTCAAAGCATACTCCTTTAAACTGAAACTCTACCTTCTTTTCTTACTTTACTTCTTCACTTGTCTAAATACTTATTACTTCTCAAAGCATACTCCTTTAAACTGAAACTCTACCTTCTTTTCTTACTTTACTTCTTCACTTTTCTAAATACTTATTACTTCTCAAAGCATACTCCTTTAAACTGAAACTCTACCTTCTTTTCTTACTTTGCTTCTTCACTTTTCTAAATACTTATTACTTCTCAAAGCATACTCCTTTAAACTGAAACTCTACCTTCTTTCTTACTTTACTTCTTCACTTTTCTAAATACTTATTACTTCTCAAAGCATACTCCTTTAAACTGAAACTCTACCTTCTTTTCTTACTTTGCTTCTTCACTTTTCTAAATACTTATTACTTCTCAAAGCATACTCCTTTAAACTGAAACTCTGCCTTCTTTTCTTACTTTGCTTTTTCACTTTTCTAAATACTTATTACTTCTCAAAGCATACTCCTTTAAACTGAAACTCTATCTTCTTTTCTTACTTTGCTTCTTCACTTTTCTAAATACTTATTACTTCTCAAAGCATACTCCTTTAAACTGAAACTCTGCCTTCTTTTCTTACTTTGCTTTTTCACTTTTCTAAATACTTATTACTTCTCAAAGCATACTCCTTTAAACTGAAACTCTACCTTCTTTTCTTACTTTACTTCTTCACTTTTCTAAATACTTATTACTTCTCAAAGCATACTCCTTTAAACTGAAACTCTACCTTCTTTTCTTACTTTGCTTTTTCACTTTTCTAAATACTTATTACTTCTCAAAGCATACTCCTTTAAACTGAAACTCTACCTTCTTTTCTTACTTTACTTCTTCACTTTTCTAAATACTTATTACTTCTCAAAGCATACTCCTTTAAACTGAAACTCTACCTTCTTTTCTTACTTTGCTTCTTCACTTTTCTAAATACTTATTACTTCTCAAAGCATACTCCTTTAAACTGAAACTCTGCCTTCTTTTCTTACTTTGCTTTTTCACTTTTCTAAATACTTATTACTTCTCAAAGCATACTCCTTTAAACTGAAACTCTATCTTCTTTTCTTACTTTGCTTCTTCACTTTTCTAAATACTTATTACTTCTCAAAGCATACTCCTTTAAACTGAAACTCTGCCTTCTTTTCTTACTTTGCTTTTTCACTTTTCTAAATACTTATTACTTCTCAAAGCATACTCCTTTAAACTGAAACTCTACCTTCTTTTCTTACTTTACTTCTTCACTTTTCTAAATACTTATTACTTCTCAAAGCATACTCCTTTAAACTGAAACTCTACCTTCTTTTCTTACTTTGCTTTTTCACTTTTCTAAATACTTATTACTTCTCAAAGCATATCTTGACAAACCGAATACAGATTCGTAATTGTGACATTATAACTAACATTTTGGATATTCTTATTTATATTTTAGTGCTTGCTACGAAAACTTATCATTAGATATTCTTTTCTTACTTTACTTCTTCACTTTTCTAAATACTTATTACTTCTCAAAGCATACTCCTTTAAACTGAAACTCTGCCTTCTTTTCTTACTTTGCTTTTTCACTTTTCTAAATACTTATTACTTCTCAAAGCATACTCCTTTAAACTGAAACTCTACCTTCTTTTCTTACTTTGCTTTTTCACTTTTCTAAATACTTATTACTTCTCAAAGCATATCTTGACAAACCGAATACAGATTCGTAATTGTGACATTATAACTAACATTTTGGATATTCTTATTTATATTTTAGTGCTTGCTACGAAAACTTATCATTAGATATTCTTTTCTTACTTTACTTCTTCACTTTTCTAAATACTTATTACTTCCTCAAAGCATATCTTGACAAACCGAATACAGATTCGTAATTGTGACCATTATAAAACTAACATTTTGGATATTCTTATTTATATTTTAGTGCTTGCTACGAAAACTTATTCATTAGATATTCTTTTCTTACTTTACTTCTTCACTTTTCTAAATATTATTACTTCTCAAAGCATATCTTGACAAACCGAATACAGATTCGTAATTGTGACATTATAACTAACATTTTGGATATTCTTATTTATATTTTAGTGCTTGCTACGAAAACTTATCATTAGATATTCTTTTCTTACTTTACTTCTTCACTTTTCTAAATACTTATTACTTCTCAAAGCATACTCCTTTAAACTGAAACTCTGCCTTCTTTTCTTACTTTGCTTTTTCACTTTTCTAAATACTTATTACTTCTCAAAGCATACTCCTTTAAACTGAAACTCTACCTTCTTTTCTTACTTTGCTTTTTCACTTTTCTAAATACTTATTACTTCTCAAAGCATATCTTGACAAACCGAATACAGATTCGTAATTGTGACATTATAACTAACATTTTGGATATTCTTATTTATATTTTAGTGCTTGCTACGAAAACTTATCATTAGATATTCTTTTCTTACTTTACTTCTTCACTTTTCTAAATACTTATTACTTCTCAAAGCATATCTTGACAAACCGAATACAGATTCGTAATTGTGACATTATAACTAACATTTTGGATATTCTTATTTATATTTTAGTGCTTGCTACGAAAACTTATCATTAGATATTCTTTTCTTACTTTGCTTTTTCACTTTTCTAAATACTTATTACTTCTCAAAGCATATCTTGACAAACCGAATACAGATTCGTAATTGTGACATTATAACTAACATTTTGGATATTCTTATTTATATTTTAGTGCTTGCTACGAAAACTTGATCATTAGATATTCTTTTCTTACTTTACTTCTTCACTTTTCTAAATACTTATTACTTCTCAAAGCATACTCCTTTAAACTGAAACTCTACCTTCTTTTCTTACTTTACTTCTTCACTTGTCTAAATACTTATTACTTCTCAAAGCATACTCCTTTAAACTGAAACTCTACCTTCTTTTCTTACTTTACTTCTTCACTTTTCTAAATACTTATTACTTCTCAAAGCATATCTTGACAAACCGAATACAGATTCGTAATTGTGACATTATAACTAACATTTTGATATTCTTATTTATATTTTAGTGCTTGCTACGAAAACTTATCATTAGATATCTTTTCTTACTTTGCTTCTTCACTTTTCTAAATACTTATTACTTCTCAAAGCATATCTTGACAAACCGAATACAGATTCGTAATTGTGACATTATAACTAACATTTTGATATTCTTACTTGCTACGAAAACTTATCATTAGATATTCTTTTCTTACTTTGCTTCTTCACTTTTCTAAATACTTATTACTTCTCAAAGCATACTCCTTTACAAACTGAATACTCTGCCTTCGTAATTCTTACATTATAACTAACATTTTCACTTTTCTAATTTATACTTATTAGTGCTTGCTACGAAAGCATACTCCTTTAAACTGAAACTCTACCTTCTTTTCTTACTTTACTTCTTCACTTTTCTAAATACTTATTACTTCTCAAAGCATACTCCTTTAAACTGAAACTCTACCTTCTTTTCTTACTTTACTTCTTCACTTTTCTAAATACTGATTACTTCTCAAAGCCTATCTTTTCTTACCGAATACAGATTCGCTAATTGTCACTTTATAACTAACATACTTGGATTACTTCTTAATAGCATACTCCTTGCTACTGAAAACTTATCATTACCTATTCTTTTCTTACTTTACTTCTTCACTTTTCTAAATACTTATTACTTCTCAAAGCATACTCCTTTAAACTGAAACTCTACCTTCTTTTCTTACTTTGCTTCTTCACTTTTCTAAATACTTATTACTTCTCAAAGCATATCTTGACAAACCGAATACAGATTCGTAATTGTGACATTATAACTAACATTTTGGATATTCTTAGTGCTTGCTACGAAAACTTGACATTAGATATTCTTTTCTTACTTTACTTCTTCACTTTTCTAAATACTTATTACTTCTCAAAGCATACTCCTTTAAACTGAAACTCTACCTTCTTTTCTTACTTTACTTCTTCACTTGTCTAAATACTTATTACTTCTCAAAGCATACTCCTTTAAACTGAAACTCTACCTTCTTTTCTTACTTTACTTCTTCACTTTTCTAAATACTTATTACTTCTCAAAGCATACTCCTTTAAACTGAAACTCTACCTTCTTTTCTTACTTTGCTTCTTCACTTTTCTAAATACTTATTACTTCTCAAAGCATACTCCTTTAAACTGAAACTCTACCTTCTTTTCTTACTTTACTTCTTCACTTTTCTAAATACTTATTACTTCTCAAAGCATACTCCTTTAAACTGAAACTCTACCTTCTTTTCTTACTTTGCTTCTTCACTTTTCTAAATACTTATTACTTCTCAAAGCATACTCCTTTAAACTGAAACTCTGCCTTCTTTTCTTACTTTGCTTTTTCACTTTTCTAAATACTTATTACTTCTCAAAGCATACTCCTTTAAACTGAAACTCTATCTTCTTTTCTTACTTTGCTTCTTCACTTTTCTAAATACTTATTACTTCTCAAAGCATACTCCTTTAAACTGAAACTCTGCCTTCTTTTCTTACTTTGCTTTTTCACTTTTCTAAATACTTATTACTTCTCAAAGCATACTCCTTTAAACTGAAACTCTACCTTCTTTTCTTACTTTGCTTCTTCACTTTTCTAAATACTTATTACTTCTCAAAGCATACTCCTTTAAACTGAAACTCTACCTTCTTTTCTTACTTTGCTTTTTCACTTTTCTAAATACTTATTACTTCTCAAAGCATACTCCTTTAAACTGAAACTCTACCTTCTTTTCTTACTTTACTTCTTCACTTTTCTAAATACTTATTACTTCTCAAAGCATACTCCTTTAAACTGAAACTCTACCTTCTTTTCTTACTTTGCTTCTTCACTTTTCTAAATACTTATTACTTCTCAAAGCATACTCCTTTAAACTGAAACTCTGCCTTCTTTTCTTACTTTGCTTTTTCACTTTTCTAAATACTTATTACTTCTCAAAGCATACTCCTTTAAACTGAAACTCTATCTTCTTTTCTTACTTTGCTTCTTCACTTTTCTAAATACTTATTACTTCTCAAAGCATACTCCTTTAAACTGAAACTCTGCCTTCTTTTCTTACTTTGCTTTTTCACTTTTCTAAATACTTATTACTTCTCAAAGCATACTCCTTTAAACTGAAACTCTACCTTCTTTTCTTACTTTACTTCTTCACTTTTCTAAATACTTATTACTTCTCAAAGCATACTCCTTTAAACTGAAACTCTACCTTCTTTTCTTACTTTGCTTTTTCACTTTTCTAAATACTTATTACTTCTCAAAGCATATCTTGACAAACCGAATACAGATTCGTAATTGTGACATTATAACTAACATTTTGGATATTCTTATTTATATTTTAGTGCTTGCTACGAAAACTTATCATTAGATATTCTTTTCTTACTTTACTTCTTCACTTTTCTAAATACTTATTACTTCTCAAAGCATACTCCTTTAAACTGAAACTCTGCCTTCTTTTCTTACTTTGCTTTTTCACTTTTCTAAATACTTATTACTTCTCAAAGCATACTCCTTTAAACTGAAACTCTACCTTCTTTTCTTACTTTGCTTTTTCACTTTTCTAAATACTTATTACTTCTCAAAGCATATCTTGACAAACCGAATACAGATTCGTAATTGTGACATTATAACTAACATTTTGGATATTCTTATTTATATTTTAGTGCTTGCTACGAAAACTTATCATTAGATATTCTTTTCTTACTTTACTTCTTCACTTTTCTAAATACTTATTACTTCTCAAAGCATATCTTGACAAACCGAATACAGATTCGTAATTGTGACATTATAACTAACATTTTGGATATTCTTATTTATATTTTAGTGCTTGCTACGAAAACTTATCATTAGATATTCTTTTCTTACTTTACTTCTTCACTTTTCTAAATACTTATTACTTCTCAAAGCATATCTTGACAAACCGAATACAGATTCGTAATTGTGACATTATAACTAACATTTTGGATATTCTTATTTATATTTTAGTGCTTGCTACGAAAACTTATCATTAGATATTCTTTTCTTACTTTACTTCTTCACTTTTCTAAATACTTATTACTTCTCAAAGCATACTCCTTTAAACTGAAACTCTACCTTCTTTTCTTACTTTACTTCTTCACTTTTCTAAATACTTATTACTTCTCAAAGCATATCTTGACAAACCGAATACAGATTCGTAATTGTGACATTATAACTAACATTTTGGATATTCTTATTTATATTTTAGTGCTTGCTACGAAAACTTATCATTAGATATTCTTTTCTTACTTTACTTCTTCACTTTTCTAAATACTTATTACTTCTCAAAGCATACTCCTTTAAACTGAAACTCTACCTTCTTTTCTTACTTTGCTTTTTCACTTTTCTAAATACTTATTACTTCTCAAAGCATATCTTGACAAACCGAATACAGATTCGTAATTGTGACATTATAACTAACATTTTGGATATTCTTATTTATATTTTAGTGCTTGCTACGAAAACTTGACATTAGATATTCTTTTCTTACTTTACTTCTTCACTTTTCTAAATACTTATTACTTCTCAAAGCATACTCCTTTAAACTGAAACTCTACCTTCTTTTCTTACTTTACTTCTTCACTTGTCTAAATACTTATTACTTCTCAAAGCATACTCCTTTAAACTGAAACTCTACCTTCTTTTCTTACTTTACTTCTTCACTTTTCTAAATACTTATTACTTCTCAAAGCATACTCCTTTAAACTGAAACTCTACCTTCTTTTCTTACTTTGCTTCTTCACTTTTCTAAATACTTATTACTTCTCAAAGCATACTCCTTTAAACTGAAACTCTACCTTCTTTTCTTACTTTACTTCTTCACTTTTCTAAATACTTATTACTTCTCAAAGCATACTCCTTTAAACTGAAACTCTACCTTCTTTTCTTACTTTGCTTCTTCACTTTTCTAAATACTTATTACTTCTCAAAGCATACTCCTTTAAACTGAAACTCTGCCTTCTTTTCTTACTTTGCTTTTTCACTTTTCTAAATACTTATTACTTCTCAAAGCATACTCCTTTAAACTGAAACTCTATCTTCTTTTCTTACTTTGCTTCTTCACTTTTCTAAATACTTATTACTTCTCAAAGCATACTCCTTTAAACTGAAACTCTGCCTTCTTTTCTTACTTTGCTTTTTCACTTTTCTAAATACTTATTACTTCTCAAAGCATACTCCTTTAAACTGAAACTCTACCTTCTTTTCTTACTTTACTTCTTCACTTTTCTAAATACTTATTACTTCTCAAAGCATACTCCTTTAAACTGAAACTCTACCTTCTTTTCTTACTTTGCTTTTTCACTTTTCTAAATACTTATTACTTCTCAAAGCATATCTTGACAAACCGAATACAGATTCGTAATTGTGACATTATAACTAACATTTTGGATATTCTTATTTATATTTTAGTGCTTGCTACGAAAACTTATCATTAGATATTCTTTTCTTACTTTACTTCTTCACTTTTCTAAATACTTATTACTTCTCAAAGCATACTCCTTTAAACTGAAACTCTGCCTTCTTTTCTTACTTTGCTTTTTCACTTTTCTAAATACTTATTACTTCTCAAAGCATACTCCTTTAAACTGAAACTCTACCTTCTTTTCTTACTTTACTTCTTCACTTTTCTAAATACTTATTACTTCTCAAAGCATACTCCTTTAAACTGAAACTCTATCTTCTTTTCTTACTTTGCTTCTTCACTTTTCTAAATACTTATTACTTCTCAAAGCATACTCCTTTAAACTGAAACTCTGCCTTCTTTTCTTACTTTGCTTCTTCACTTTTCTAAATACTTATTACTTCTCAAAGCATACTCCTTTAAACTGAAACTCTGCCTTCTTTTCTTACTTTACTTCTTCACTTTTCTAAATACTTATTACTTCTCAAAGCATACTCCTTTAAACTGAAACTCTGCCTTCTTTTCTTACTTTGCTTTTTCACTTTTCTAAATACTTATTACTTCTCAAAGCATACTCCTTTAAACTGAAACTCTATCTTCTTTTCTTACTTTGCTTCTTCACTTTTCTAAATACTTATTACTTCTCAAAGCATACTCCTTTAAACTGAAACTCTGCCTTCTTTTCTTACTTTGCTTTTTCACTTTTCTAAATACTTATTACTTCTCAAAGCATACTCCTTTAAACTGAAACTCTATCTTCTTTTCTTACTTTGCTTCTTCACTTTTCTAAATACTTATTACTTCTCAAAGCATACTCCTTTAAACTGAAACTCTATCTTCTTTTCTTACTTTGCTTCTTCACTTTTCTAAATACTTATTACTTCTCAAAGCATACTCCTTTAAACTGAAACTCTGCCTTCTTTTCTTACTTTGCTTTTTCACTTTTCTAAATACTTATTACTTCTCAAAGCATACTCCTTTAAACTGAAACTCTGCCTTCTTTTCTTACTTTGCTTTTTCACTTTTCTAAATACTTATTACTTCTCAAAGCATACTCCTTTAAACTGAAACTCTACCTTCTTTTCTTACTTTGCTTTTTCACTTTTCTAAATACTTATTACTTCTCAAAGCATACTCCTTTAAACTGAAACTCTATCTTCTTTTCTTACTTTGCTTCTTCACTTTTCTAAATACTTATTACTTCTCAAAGCATACTCCTTTAAACTGAAACTCTGCCTTCTTTTCTTACTTTGCTTTTTCACTTTTCTAAATACTTATTACTTCTCAAAGCATACTCCTTTAAACTGAAACTCTATCTTCTTTTCTTACTTTACTTCTTCACTTTTCTAAATACTTATTACTTCTCAAAGCATACTCCTTTAAACTGAAACTCTGCCTTCTTTTCTTACTTTGCTTTTTCACTTTTCTAAATACTTATTACTTCTCAAAGCATACTCCTTTAAACTGAAACTCTACCTTCTTTTCTTACTTTGCTTTTTCACTTTTCTAAATACTTATTACTTCTCAAAGCATATCTTGACAAACCGAATACAGATTCGTAATTGTGACATTATAACTAACATTTTGGATATTCTTATTTATATTTTAGTGCTTGCTACGAAAACTTATCATTAGATATTCTTTTCTTACTTTACTTCTTCACTTTTCTAAATACTTATTACTTCTCAAAGCATACTCCTTTAAACTGAAACTCTGCCTTCTTTTCTTACTTTGCTTTTTCACTTTTCTAAATACTTATTACTTCTCAAAGCATACTCCTTTAAACTGAAACTCTATCTTCTTTTCTTACTTTGCTTCTTCACTTTTCTAAATACTTATTACTTCTCAAAGCATACTCCTTTAAACTGAAACTCTGCCTTCTTTTCTTACTTTGCTTTTTCACTTTTCTAAATACTTATTACTTCTCAAAGCATACTCCTTTAAACTGAAACTCTATCTTCTTTTCTTACTTTGCTTCTTCACTTTTCTAAATACTTATTACTTCTCAAAGCATACTCCTTTAAACTGAAACTCTGCCTTCTTTTCTTACTTTGCTTTTTCACTTTTCTAAATACTTATTACTTCTCAAAGCATACTCCTTTAAACTGAAACTCTACCTTCTTTTCTTACTTTGCTTTTTCACTTTTCTAAATACTTATTACTTCTCAAAGCATATCTTGACAAACCGAATACAGATTCGTAATTGTGACATTATAACTAACATTTTGGATATTCTTATTTATATTTTAGTGCTTGCTACGAAAACTTATCATTAGATATTCTTTTCTTACTTTACTTCTTCACTTTTCTAAATACTTATTACTTCTCAAAGCATACTCCTTTAAACTGAAACTCTACCTTCTTTTCTTACTTTGCTTCTTCACTTTTCTAAATACTTATTACTTCTCAAAGCATACTCCTTTAAACTGAAACTCTACCTTCTTTTCTTACTTTACTTCTTCACTTTTCTAAATACTTATTACTTCTCAAAGCATACTCCTTTAAACTGAAACTCTACCTTCTTTTCTTACTTTGCTTCTTCACTTTTCTAAATACTTATTACTTCTCAAAGCATACTCCTTTAAACTGAAACTCTGCCTTCTTTTCTTACCTTTTTCACTTTTCTAAATACTTATTACTTCTCAAAGCATACAAACTGAAACTCTATCTTCTTTTCTTACTTTGCTTCTTCACTTTTCTAAATACTTATTACTTCTCAAAGCATACTCCTTTAAACTGAAACTCTGCCTTCTTTTCTTACTTTGCTTTTTCACTTTTCTAAATACTTATTACTTCTCAAAGCATACTCCTTTAAACTGAAACTCTACCTTCTTTTCTTACTTTACTTCTTCACTTTTCTAAATACTTATTACTTCTCAAAGCATACTCCTTTAAACTGAAACTCTACCTTCTTTTCTTACTTTGCTTTTTCACTTTTCTAAATACTTATTACTTCTCAAAGCATACTCCTTTAAACTGAAACTCTACCTTCTTTTCTTACTTTACTTCTTCACTTTTCTAAATACTTATTACTTCTCAAAGCATACTCCTTTAAACTGAAACTCTACCTTCTTTTCTTACTTTGCTTCTTCACTTTTCTAAATACTTATTACTTCTCAAAGCATACTCCTTTAAACTGAAACTCTGCCTTCTTTTCTTACTTTGCTTTTTCACTTTTCTAAATACTTATTACTTCTCAAAGCATACTCCTTTAAACTGAAACTCTATCTTCTTTTCTTACTTTGCTTCTTCACTTTTCTAAATACTTATTACTTCTCAAAGCATACTCCTTTAAACTGAAACTCTGCCTTCTTTTCTTACTTTGCTTTTTCACTTTTCTAAATACTTATTACTTCTCAAAGCATACTCCTTTAAACTGAAACTCTACCTTCTTTTCTTACTTTACTTCTTCACTTTTCTAAATACTTATTACTTCTCAAAGCATACTCCTTTAAACTGAAACTCTACCTTCTTTTCTTACTTTGCTTTTTCACTTTTCTAAATACTTATTACTTCTCAAAGCATATCTTGACAAACCGAATACAGATTCGTAATTGTGACATTATAACTAACATTTTGGATATTCTTATTTATATTTTAGTGCTTGCTACGAAAACTTATCATTAGATATTCTTTTCTTACTTTACTTCTTCACTTTTCTAAATACTTATTACTTCTCAAAGCATACTCCTTTAAACTGAAACTCTGCCTTCTTTTCTTACTTTGCTTTTTCACTTTTCTAAATACTTATTACTTCTCAAAGCATACTCCTTTAAACTGAAACTCTACCTTCTTTTCTTACTTTGCTTTTTCACTTTTCTAAATACTTATTACTTCTCAAAGCATATCTTGACAAACCGAATACAGATTCGTAATTGTGACATTATAACTAACATTTTGGATATTCTTATTTATATTTTAGTGCTTGCTACGAAAACTTATCATTAGATATTCTTTTCTTACTTTACTTCTTCACTTTTCTAAATACTTATTACTTCTCAAAGCATATCTTGACAAACCGAATACAGATTCGTAATTGTGACATTATAACTAACATTTTGGATATTCTTATTTATATTTTAGTGCTTGCTACGAAAACTTATCATTAGATATTCTTTTCTTACTTTACTTCTTCACTTTTCTAAATACTTATTACTTCTCAAAGCATATCTTGACAAACCGAATACAGATTCGTAATTGTGACATTATAACTAACATTTTGGATATTCTTATTTATATTTTAGTGCTTGCTACGAAAACTTATCATTAGATATTCTTTTCTTACTTTACTTCTTCACTTTTCTAAATACTTATTACTTCTCAAAGCATATCTTGACAAACCGAATACAGATTCGTAATTGTGACATTATAACTAACATTTTGGATATTCTTATTTATATTTTAGTGCTTGCTACGAAAACTTGACATTAGATATTCTTTTCTTACTTTACTTCTTCACTTTTCTAAATACTTATTACTTCTCAAAGCATACTCCTTTAAACTGAAACTCTACCTTCTTTTCTTACTTTACTTCTTCACTTGTCTAAATACTTATTACTTCTCAAAGCATACTCCTTTAAACTGAAACTCTACCTTCTTTTCTTACTTTACTTCTTCACTTTTCTAAATACTTATTACTTCTCAAAGCATACTCCTTTAAACTGAAACTCTACCTTCTTTTCTTACTTTGCTTCTTCACTTTTCTAAATACTTATTACTTCTCAAAGCATACTCCTTTAAACTGAAACTCTACCTTCTTTTCTTACTTTACTTCTTCACTTTTCTAAATACTTATTACTTCTCAAAGCATACTCCTTTAAACTGAAACTCTACCTTCTTTTCTTACTTTGCTTCTTCACTTTTCTAAATACTTATTACTTCTCAAAGCATACTCCTTTAAACTGAAACTCTGCCTTCTTTTCTTACTTTGCTTTTTCACTTTTCTAAATACTTATTACTTCTCAAAGCATACTCCTTTAAACTGAAACTCTATCTTCTTTTCTTACTTTGCTTCTTCACTTTTCTAAATACTTATTACTTCTCAAAGCATACTCCTTTAAACTGAAACTCTGCCTTCTTTTCTTACTTTGCTTTTTCACTTTTCTAAATACTTATTACTTCTCAAAGCATACTCCTTTAAACTGAAACTCTACCTTCTTTTCTTACTTTACTTCTTCACTTTTCTAAATACTTATTACTTCTCAAAGCATACTCCTTTAAACTGAAACTCTACCTTCTTTTCTTACTTTGCTTTTTCACTTTTCTAAATACTTATTACTTCTCAAAGCATATCTTGACAAACCGAATACAGATTCGTAATTGTGACATTATAACTAACATTTTGGATATTCTTATTTATATTTTAGTGCTTGCTACGAAAACTTGACATTAGATATTCTTTTCTTACTTTACTTCTTCACTTTTCTAAATACTTATTACTTCTCAAAGCATACTCCTTTAAACTGAAACTCTACCTTCTTTTCTTACTTTACTTCTTCACTTGTCTAAATACTTATTACTTCTCAAAGCATACTCCTTTAAACTGAAACTCTACCTTCTTTTCTTACTTTACTTCTTCACTTTTCTAAATACTTATTACTTCTCAAAGCATACTCCTTTAAACTGAAACTCTACCTTCTTTTCTTACTTTGCTTCTTCACTTTTCTAAATACTTATTACTTCTCAAAGCATACTCCTTTAAACTGAAACTCTACCTTCTTTTCTTACTTTACTTCTTCACTTTTCTAAATACTTATTACTTCTCAAAGCATACTCCTTTAAACTGAAACTCTACCTTCTTTTCTTACTTTGCTTCTTCACTTTTCTAAATACTTATTACTTCTTGACAAACCGAATACAGATTTAAACTGTAATTGTGACATCTATAACTAACATTTTGCTTATTCACTTATTCTATATACTTAGTGCTTGCTACGAAAACTTACTCATTTAAACTGATCTATCTTCTTTTCTTACTTTACTTCTTCACTTTTCTAAATACTTATTACTTCTCAAAGCATACTCCTTTAAACTGAAACTCTGCCTTCTTTTCTTACTTTGCTTTTTCACTTTTCTAAATACTTATTACTTCTCAAAGCATACTCCTTTACAAACTGAATACTCTATTCTTAATTCTTACATTACTAACTAACACTTTTCTAAATACTTATTTATATTCTCAAAGCATACTACGAAAACTGATCACTCTAGATCTTCTTTTCTTACTTTGCTTCTTCACTTTTCTAAATACTTATTACTTCTCAAAGCATACTCCTTTAAACTGAAACTCTGCCTTCTTTTCTTACTTTGCTTTTTCACTTTTCTAAATACTTATTACTTCTCAAAGCATACTCCTTTAAACTGAAACTCTACCTTCTTTTCTTACTTTACTTCTTCACTTTTCTAAATACTTATTACTTCTCAAAGCATACTCCTTTAAACTGAAACTCTATCTTCTTTTCTTACTTTGCTTCTTCACTTTTCTAAATACTTATTACTTCTCAAAGCATACTCCTTTAAACTGAAACTCTGCCTTCTTTTCTTACTTTGCTTTTTCACTTTTCTAAATACTTATTACTTCTCAAAGCATACTCCTTTAAACTGAAACTCTATCTTCTTTTCTTACTTTGCTTCTTCACTTTTCTAAATACTTATTACTTCTCAAAGCATACTCCTTTAAACTGAAACTCTGCCTTCTTTTCTTACTTTGCTTTTTCACTTTTCTAAATACTTATTACTTCTCAAAGCATACTCCTTTAAACTGAAACTCTACCTTCTTTTCTTACTTTGCTTTTTCACTTTTCTAAATACTTATTACTTCTCAAAGCATATCTTGACAAACCGAATACAGATTCGTAATTGTGACATTATAACTAACATTTTGGATATTCTTATTTATATTTTAGTGCTTGCTACGAAAACTTATCATTAGATATTCTTTTCTTACTTTACTTCTTCACTTTTCTAAATACTTATTACTTCTCAAAGCATATCTTGACAAACCGAATACAGATTCGTAATTGTGACATTATAACTAACATTTTGGATATTCTTATTTATATTTTAGTGCTTGCTACGAAAACTTATCATTAGATATTCTTTTCTTACTTTGCTTCTTCACTTTTCTAAATACTTATTACTTCTCAAAGCATACTCCTTTAAACTGAAACTCTACCTTCTTTTCTTACTTTACTTCTTCACTTTTCTAAATACTTATTACTTCTCAAAGCATACTCCTTTAAACTGAAACTCTACCTTCTTTTCTTACTTTGCTTTTTCACTTTTCTAAATACTTATTACTTCTCAAAGCATATCTTGACAAACCGAATACAGATTCGTAATTGTGACATTATAACTAACATTTTGGATATTCTTATTTATATTTTAGTGCTTGCTACGAAAACTTATCATTAGATATTCTTTTCTTACTTTACTTCTTCACTTTTCTAAATACTTATTACTTCTCAAAGCATACTCCTTTAAACTGAAACTCTGCCTTCTTTTCTTACTTTGCTTTTTCACTTTTCTAAATACTTATTACTTCTCAAAGCATACTCCTTTAAACTGAAACTCTATCTTCTTTTCTTACTTTACTTCTTCACTTTTCTAAATACTTATTACTTCTCAAAGCATACTCCTTTAAACTGAAACTCTATCTTCTTTTCTTACTTTGCTTCTTCACTTTTCTAAATACTTATTACTTCTCAAAGCAAACCGAATACAGATTCGTAATTGTGAAATACTTATTACTTCTCAAAGCATACTCCTTTAAACTGAAACTCTGCCTTCTTTTCTTACTTTGCTTTTTCACTTTTCTAAATACTTATTACTTCTCAAAGCATACTCCTTTAAACTGAAACTCTATCTTCTTTTCTTACTTTGCTTCTTCACTTTTCTAAATACTTATTACTTCTCAAAGCATACTCCTTTAAACTGAAACTCTGCCTTCTTTTCTTACTTTGCTTTTTCACTTTTCTAAATACTTATTACTTCTCAAAGCATACTCCTTTAAACTGAAACTCTATCTTCTTTTCTTACTTTGCTTCTTCACTTTTCTAAATACTTATTACTTCTCAAAGCATACTCCTTTAAACTGAAACTCTGCCTTCTTTTCTTACTTTGCTTTTTCACTTTTCTAAATACTTATTACTTCTCAAAGCATACTCCTTTAAACTGAAACTCTACCTTCTTTTCTTACTTTGCTTTTTCACTTTTCTAAATACTTATTACTTCTCAAAGCATATCTTGACAAACCGAATACAGATTCGTAATTGTGACATTATAACTAACATTTTGGATATTCTTATTTATATTTTAGTGCTTGCTACGAAAACTTATCATTAGATATTCTTTTCTTACTTTACTTCTTCACTTTTCTAAATACTTATTACTTCTCAAAGCATACTCCTTTAAACTGAAACTCTACCTTCTTTTCTTACTTTACTTCTTCACTTGTCTAAATACTTATTACTTCTCAAAGCATACTCCTTTAAACTGAAACTCTACCTTCTTTTCTTACTTTACTTCTTCACTTTTCTAAATACTTATTACTTCTCAAAGCATACTCCTTTAAACTGAAACTCTACCTTCTTTTCTTACTTTGCTTCTTCACTTTTCTAAATACTTATTACTTCTCAAAGCATACTCCTTTAAACTGAAACTCTACCTTCTTTTCTTACTTTACTTCTTCACTTTTCTAAATACTTATTACTTCTCAAAGCATACTCCTTTAAACTGAAACTCTACCTTCTTTTCTTACTTTGCTTCTTCACTTTTCTAAATACTTATTACTTCTCAAAGCATACTCCTTTAAACTGAAACTCTGCCTTCTTTTCTTACTTTGCTTTTTCACTTTTCTAAATACTTATTACTTCTCAAAGCATACTCCTTTAAACTGAAACTCTATCTTCTTTTCTTACTTTGCTTCTTCACTTTTCTAAATACTTATTACTTCTCAAAGCATACTCCTTTAAACTGAAACTCTGCCTTCTTTTCTTACTTTGCTTTTTCACTTTTCTAAATACTTATTACTTCTCAAAGCATATCTTGACAAACCGAATACAGATTCGTAATTGTGACATTATAACTAACATTTTGGATATTCTTATTTATATTTTAGTGCTTGCTACGAAAACTTATCATTAGATATTCTTTTCTTACTTTACTTCTTCACTTTTCTAAATACTTATTACTTCTCAAAGCATACTCCTTTAAACTGAAACTCTGCCTTCTTTTCTTACTTTGCTTTTTCACTTTTCTAAATACTTATTACTTCTCAAAGCATACTCCTTTAAACTGAAACTCTACCTTCTTTTCTTACTTTACTTCTTCACTTTTCTAAATACTTATTACTTCTCAAAGCATACTCCTTTAAACTGAAACTCTATCTTCTTTTCTTACTTTGCTTCTTCACTTTTCTAAATACTTATTACTTCTCAAAGCATACTCCTTTAAACTGAAACTCTGCCTTCTTTTCTTACTTTGCTTTTTCACTTTTCTAAATACTTATTACTTCTCAAAGCATACTCCTTTAAACTGAAACTCTATCTTCTTTTCTTACTTTGCTTCTTCACTTTTCTAAATACTTATTACTTCTCAAAGCATACTCCTTTAAACTGAAACTCTGCCTTCTTTTCTTACTTTGCTTTTTCACTTTTCTAAATACTTATTACTTCTCAAAGCATACTCCTTTAAACTGAAACTCTACCTTCTTTTCTTACTTTGCTTTTTCACTTTTCTAAATACTTATTACTTCTCAAAGCATATCTTGACAAACCGAATACAGATTCGTAATTGTGACATTATAACTAACATTTTGGATATTCTTATTTATATTTTAGTGCTTGCTACGAAAACTTATCATTAGATATTCTTTTCTTACTTTACTTCTTCACTTTTCTAAATACTTATTACTTCTCAAAGCATATCTTGACAAACCGAATACAGATTCGTAATTGTGACATTATAACTAACATTTTGGATATTCTTATTTATATTTTAGTGCTTGCTACGAAAACTTATCATTAGATATTCTTTTCTTACTTTGCTTCTTCACTTTTCTAAATACTTATTACTTCTCAAAGCATACTCCTTTAAACTGAAACTCTACCTTCTTTTCTTACTTTACTTCTTCACTTTTCTAAATACTTATTACTTCTCAAAGCATACTCCTTTAAACTGAAACTCTACCTTCTTTTCTTACTTTGCTTTTTCACTTTTCTAAATACTTATTACTTCTCAAAGCATATCTTGACAAACCGAATACAGATTCGTAATTGTGACATTATAACTAACATTTTGGATATTCTTATTTATATTTTAGTGCTTGCTACGAAAACTTATCATTAGATATTCTTTTCTTACTTTACTTCTTCACTTTTCTAAATACTTATTACTTCTCAAAGCATACTCCTTTAAACTGAAACTCTGCCTTCTTTTCTTACTTTGCTTTTTCACTTTTCTAAATACTTATTACTTCTCAAAGCATACTCCTTTAAACTGAAACTCTACCTTCTTTTCTTACTTTACTTCTTCACTTTTCTAAATACTTATTACTTCTCAAAGCATACTCCTTTAAACTGAAACTCTATCTTCTTTTCTTACTTTGCTTCTTCACTTTTCTAAATACTTATTACTTCTCAAAGCATACTCCTTTAAACTGAAACTCTGCCTTCTTTTCTTACTTTGCTTTTTCACTTTTCTAAATACTTATTACTTCTCAAAGCATACTCCTTTAAACTGAAACTCTATCTTCTTTTCTTACTTTGCTTCTTCACTTTTCTAAATACTTATTACTTCTCAAAGCATACTCCTTTAAACTGAAACTCTGCCTTCTTTTCTTACTTTGCTTTTTCACTTTTCTAAATACTTATTACTTCTCAAAGCATACTCCTTTAAACTGAAACTCTATCTTCTTTTCTTACTTTGCTTCTTCACTTTTCTAAATACTTATTACTTCTCAAAGCATACTCCTTTAAACTGAAACTCTGCCTTCTTTTCTTACTTTGCTTTTTCACTTTTCTAAATACTTATTACTTCTCAAAGCATACTCCTTTAAACTGAAACTCTACCTTCTTTTCTTACTTTGCTTTTTCACTTTTCTAAATACTTATTACTTCTCAAAGCATATCTTGACAAACCGAATACAGATTCGTAATTGTGACATTATAACTAACATTTTGGATATTCTTATTTATATTTTAGTGCTTGCTACGAAAACTTATCATTAGATATTCTTTTCTTACTTTACTTCTTCACTTTTCTAAATACTTATTACTTCTCAAAGCATATCTTGACAAACCGAATACAGATTCGTAATTGTGACATTATAACTAACATTTTGGATATTCTTATTTATATTTTAGTGCTTGCTACGAAAACTTATCATTAGATATTCTTTTCTTACTTTACTTCTTCACTTTTCTAAATACTTATTACTTCTCAAAGCATATCTTGACAAACCGAATACAGATTCGTAATTGTGACATTATAACTAACATTTTGGATATTCTTATTTATATTTTAGTGCTTGCTACGAAAACTTGACATTAGATATTCTTTTCTTACTTTACTTCTTCACTTTTCTAAATACTTATTACTTCTCAAAGCATACTCCTTTAAACTGAAACTCTACCTTCTTTTCTTACTTTACTTCTTCACTTGTCTAAATACTTATTACTTCTCAAAGCATACTCCTTTAAACTGAAACTCTACCTTCTTTTCTTACTTTACTTCTTCACTTTTCTAAATACTTATTACTTCTCAAAGCATACTCCTTTAAACTGAAACTCTACCTTCTTTTCTTACTTTGCTTCTTCACTTTTCTAAATACTTATTACTTCTCAAAGCATACTCCTTTAAACTGAAACTCTACCTTCTTTTCTTACTTTACTTCTTCACTTTTCTAAATACTTATTACTTCTCAAAGCATACTCCTTTAAACTGAAACTCTACCTTCTTTTCTTACTTTGCTTCTTCACTTTTCTAAATACTTATTACTTCTCAAAGCATACTCCTTTAAACTGAAACTCTGCCTTCTTTTCTTACTTTGCTTTTTCACTTTTCTAAATACTTATTACTTCTCAAAGCATACTCCTTTAAACTGAAACTCTATCTTCTTTTCTTACTTTGCTTCTTCACTTTTCTAAATACTTATTACTTCTCAAAGCATACTCCTTTAAACTGAAACTCTGCCTTCTTTTCTTACTTTGCTTTTTCACTTTTCTAAATACTTATTACTTCTCAAAGCATACTCCTTTAAACTGAAACTCTACCTTCTTTTCTTACTTTACTTCTTCACTTTTCTAAATACTTATTACTTCTCAAAGCATACTCCTTTAAACTGAAACTCTACCTTCTTTTCTTACTTTGCTTTTTCACTTTTCTAAATACTTATTACTTCTCAAAGCATATCTTGACAAACCGAATACAGATTCGTAATTGTGACATTATAACTAACATTTTGGATATTCTTATTTATATTTTAGTGCTTGCTACGAAAACTTGACATTAGATATTCTTTTCTTACTTTACTTCTTCACTTTTCTAAATACTTATTACTTCTCAAAGCATACTCCTTTAAACTGAAACTCTACCTTCTTTTCTTACTTTACTTCTTCACTTGTCTAAATACTTATTACTTCTCAAAGCATACTCCTTTAAACTGAAACTCTACCTTCTTTTCTTACTTTACTTCTTCACTTTTCTAAATACTTATTACTTCTCAAAGCATACTCCTTTAAACTGAAACTCTACCTTCTTTTCTTACTTTGCTTCTTCACTTTTCTAAATACTTATTACTTCTCAAAGCATACTCCTTTAAACTGAAACTCTACCTTCTTTTCTTACTTTACTTCTTCACTTTTCTAAATACTTATTACTTCTCAAAGCATACTCCTTTAAACTGAAACTCTACCTTCTTTTCTTACTTTGCTTCTTCACTTTTCTAAATACTTATTACTTCTCAAAGCATACTCCTTTAAACTGAAACTCTGCCTTCTTTTCTTACTTTGCTTTTTCACTTTTCTAAATACTTATTACTTCTCAAAGCATACTCCTTTAAACTGAAACTCTATCTTCTTTTCTTACTTTGCTTCTTCACTTTTCTAAATACTTATTACTTCTCAAAGCATACTCCTTTAAACTGAAACTCTGCCTTCTTTTCTTACTTTGCTTTTTCACTTTTCTAAATACTTATTACTTCTCAAAGCATACTCCTTTAAACTGAAACTCTACCTTCTTTTCTTACTTTACTTCTTCACTTTTCTAAATACTTATTACTTCTCAAAGCATACTCCTTTAAACTGAAACTCTACCTTCTTTTCTTACTTTGCTTTTTCACTTTTCTAAATACTTATTACTTCTCAAAGCATATCTTGACAAACCGAATACAGATTCGTAATTGTGACATTATAACTAACATTTTGGATATTCTTATTTATATTTTAGTGCTTGCTACGAAAACTTATCATTAGATATTCTTTTCTTACTTTACTTCTTCACTTTTCTAAATACTTATTACTTCTCAAAGCATACTCCTTTAAACTGAAACTCTGCCTTCTTTTCTTACTTTGCTTTTTCACTTTTCTAAATACTTATTACTTCTCAAAGCATACTCCTTTAAACTGAAACTCTACCTTCTTTTCTTACTTTGCTTTTTCACTTTTCTAAATACTTATTACTTCTCAAAGCATACTCCTTTAAACTGAAACTCTACCTTCTTTTCTTACTTTACTTCTTCACTTTTCTAAATACTTATTACTTCTCAAAGCATACTCCTTTAAACTGAAACTCTACCTTCTTTTCTTACTTTGCTTTTTCACTTTTCTAAATACTTATTACTTCTCAAAGCATATCTTGACAAACCGAATACAGATTCGTAATTGTGACATTATAACTAACATTTTGGATATTCTTATTTATATTTTAGTGCTTGCTACGAAAACTTATCATTAGATATTCTTTTCTTACTTTACTTCTTCACTTTTCTAAATACTTATTACTTCTCAAAGCATACTCCTTTAAACTGAAACTCTGCCTTCTTTTCTTACTTTGCTTTTTCACTTTTCTAAATACTTATTACTTCTCAAAGCATACTCCTTTAAACTGAAACTCTACCTTCTTTTCTTACTTTACTTCTTCACTTTTCTAAATACTTATTACTTCTCAAAGCATACTCCTTTAAACTGAAACTCTATCTTCTTTTCTTACTTTGCTTCTTCACTTTTCTAAATACTTATTACTTCTCAAAGCATACTCCTTTAAACTGAAACTCTGCCTTCTTTTCTTACTTTGCTTTTTCACTTTTCTAAATACTTATTACTTCTCAAAGCATACTCCTTTAAACTGAAACTCTATCTTCTTTTCTTACTTTGCTTCTTCACTTTTCTAAATACTTATTACTTCTCAAAGCATACTCCTTTAAACTGAAACTCTGCCTTCTTTTCTTACTTTGCTTTTTCACTTTTCTAAATACTTATTACTTCTCAAAGCATACTCCTTTAAACTGAAACTCTATCTTCTTTTCTTACTTTGCTTCTTCACTTTTCTAAATACTTATTACTTCTCAAAGCATACTCCTTTAAACTGAAACTCTGCCTTCTTTTCTTACTTTGCTTTTTCACTTTTCTAAATACTTATTACTTCTCAAAGCATACTCCTTTAAACTGAAACTCTATCTTCTTTTCTTACTTTGCTTCTTCACTTTTCTAAATACTTATTACTTCTCAAAGCATACTCCTTTAAACTGAAACTCTGCCTTCTTTTCTTACTTTGCTTTTTCACTTTTCTAAATACTTATTACTTCTCAAAGCATACTCCTTTAAACTGAAACTCTATCTTCTTTTCTTACTTTGCTTCTTCACTTTTCTAAATACTTATTACTTCTCAAAGCATACTCCTTTAAACTGAAACTCTGCCTTCTTTTCTTACTTTGCTTTTTCACTTTTCTAAATACTTATTACTTCTCAAAGCATACTCCTTTAAACTGAAACTCTACCTTCTTTTCTTACTTTGCTTTTTCACTTTTCTAAATACTTATTACTTCTCAAAGCATATCTTGACAAAACGAATACAGATTCGTAATTGTGACATTATAACTAACATTTTGGATATTCTTATTTATATTTTAGTGCTTGCTACGAAAACTTATCATTAGATATTCTTTTCTTACTTTACTTCTTCACTTTTCTAAATACTTATTACTTCTCAAAGCATATCTTGACAAACCGAATACAGATTCGTAATTGTGACATTATAACTAACATTTTGGATATTCTTATTTATATTTTAGTGCTTGCTACGAAAACTTATCATTAGATATTCTTTTCTTACTTTACTTCTTCACTTTTCTAAATACTTATTACTTCTCAAAGCATATCTTGACAAACCGAATACAGATTCGTAATTGTGACATTATAACTAACATTTTGGATATTCTTATTTATATTTTAGTGCTTGCTACGAAAACTTGACATTAGATATTCTTTTCTTACTTTACTTCTTCACTTTTCTAAATACTTATTACTTCTCAAAGCATACTCCTTTAAACTGAAACTCTACCTTCTTTTCTTACTTTACTTCTTCACTTGTCTAAATACTTATTACTTCTCAAAGCATACTCCTTTAAACTGAAACTCTACCTTCTTTTCTTACTTTACTTCTTCACTTTTCTAAATACTTATTACTTCTCAAAGCATACTCCTTTAAACTGAAACTCTACCTTCTTTTCTTACTTTGCTTCTTCACTTTTCTAAATACTTATTACTTCTCAAAGCATACTCCTTTAAACTGAAACTCTACCTTCTTTTCTTACTTTACTTCTTCACTTTTCTAAATACTTATTACTTCTCAAAGCATACTCCTTTAAACTGAAACTCTACCTTCTTTTCTTACTTTGCTTCTTCACTTTTCTAAATACTTATTACTTCTCAAAGCATACTCCTTTAAACTGAAACTCTGCCTTCTTTTCTTACTTTGCTTTTTCACTTTTCTAAATACTTATTACTTCTCAAAGCATACTCCTTTAAACTGAAACTCTATCTTCTTTTCTTACTTTGCTTCTTCACTTTTCTAAATACTTATTACTTCTCAAAGCATACTCCTTTAAACTGAAACTCTGCCTTCTTTTCTTACTTTGCTTTTTCACTTTTCTAAATACTTATTACTTCTCAAAGCATACTCCTTTAAACTGAAACTCTACCTTCTTTTCTTACTTTACTTCTTCACTTTTCTAAATACTTATTACTTCTCAAAGCATACTCCTTTAAACTGAAACTCTACCTTCTTTTCTTACTTTGCTTTTTCACTTTTCTAAATACTTATTACTTCTCAAAGCATATCTTGACAAACCGAATACAGATTCGTAATTGTGACATTATAACTAACATTTTGGATATTCTTATTTATATTTTAGTGCTTGCTACGAAAACTTGACATTAGATATTCTTTTCTTACTTTGCTTCTTCACTTTTCTAAATACTTATTACTTCTCAAAGCATACTCCTTTAAACTGAAACTCTGCCTTCTTTTCTTACTTTGCTTTTTCACTTTTCTAAATACTTATTACTTCTCAAAGCATACTCCTTTAAACTGAAACTCTATCTTCTTTTCTTACTTTGCTTCTTCACTTTTCTAAATACTTATTACTTCTCAAAGCATACTCCTTTAAACTGAAACTCTGCCTTCTTTTCTTACTTTGCTTTTTCACTTTTCTAAATACTTATTACTTCTCAAAGCATACTCCTTTAAACTGAAACTCTATCTTCTTTTCTTACTTTGCTTCTTCACTTTTCTAAATACTTATTACTTCTCAAAGCATACTCCTTTAAACTGAAACTCTGCCTTCTTTTCTTACTTTGCTTTTTCACTTTTCTAAATACTTATTACTTCTCAAAGCATACTCCTTTAAACTGAAACTCTATCTTCTTTTCTTACTTTGCTTCTTCACTTTTCTAAATACTTATTACTTCTCAAAGCATACTCCTTTAAACTGAAACTCTGCCTTCTTTTCTTACTTTGCTTTTTCACTTTTCTAAATACTTATTACTTCTCAAAGCATACTCCTTTAAACTGAAACTCTACCTTCTTTTCTTACTTTGCTTTTTCACTTTTCTAAATACTTATTACTTCTCAAAGCATATCTTGACAAACCGAATACAGATTCGTAATTGTGACATTATAACTAACATTTTGGATATTCTTATTTATATTTTAGTGCTTGCTACGAAAACTTATCATTAGATATTCTTTTCTTACTTTACTTCTTCACTTTTCTAAATACTTATTACTTCTCAAAGCATATCTTGACAAACCGAATACAGATTCGTAATTGTGACATTATAACTAACATTTTGGATATTCTTATTTATATTTTAGTGCTTGCTACGAAAACTTATCATTAGATATTCTTTTCTTACTTTACTTCTTCACTTTTCTAAATACTTATTACTTCTCAAAGCATATCTTGACAAACCGAATACAGATTCGTAATTGTGACATTATAACTAACATTTTGGATATTCTTATTTATATTTTAGTGCTTGCTACGAAAACTTGACATTAGATATTCTTTTCTTACTTTACTTCTTCACTTTTCTAAATACTTATTACTTCTCAAAGCATACTCCTTTAAACTGAAACTCTACCTTCTTTTCTTACTTTACTTCTTCACTTGTCTAAATACTTATTACTTCTCAAAGCATACTCCTTTAAACTGAAACTCTACCTTCTTTTCTTACTTTACTTCTTCACTTTTCTAAATACTTATTACTTCTCAAAGCATACTCCTTTAAACTGAAACTCTACCTTCTTTTCTTACTTTGCTTCTTCACTTTTCTAAATACTTATTACTTCTCAAAGCATACTCCTTTAAACTGAAACTCTACCTTCTTTTCTTACTTTACTTCTTCACTTTTCTAAATACTTATTACTTCTCAAAGCATACTCCTTTAAACTGAAACTCTACCTTCTTTTCTTACTTTGCTTCTTCACTTTTCTAAATACTTATTACTTCTCAAAGCATACTCCTTTAAACTGAAACTCTGCCTTCTTTTCTTACTTTGCTTTTTCACTTTTCTAAATACTTATTACTTCTCAAAGCATACTCCTTTAAACTGAAACTCTATCTTCTTTTCTTACTTTGCTTCTTCACTTTTCTAAATACTTATTACTTCTCAAAGCATACTCCTTTAAACTGAAACTCTGCCTTCTTTTCTTACTTTGCTTTTTCACTTTTCTAAATACTTATTACTTCTCAAAGCATACTCCTTTAAACTGAAACTCTACCTTCTTTTCTTACTTTACTTCTTCACTTTTCTAAATACTTATTACTTCTCAAAGCATACTCCTTTAAACTGAAACTCTACCTTCTTTTCTTACTTTGCTTTTTCACTTTTCTAAATACTTATTACTTCTCAAAGCATATCTTGACAAACCGAATACAGATTCGTAATTGTGACATTATAACTAACATTTTGGATATTCTTATTTATATTTTAGTGCTTGCTACGAAAACTTGACATTAGATATTCTTTTCTTACTTTACTTCTTCACTTTTCTAAATACTTATTACTTCTCAAAGCATATCTTGACAAACCGAATACAGATTCGTAATTGTGACATTATAACTAACATTTTGGATATTCTTATTTATATTTTAGTGCTTGCTACGAAAACTTATCATTAGATATTCTTTTCTTACTTTACTTCTTCACTTTTCTAAATACTTATTACTTCTCAAAGCATACTCCTTTAAACTGAAACTCTACCTTCTTTTCTTACTTTGCTTTTTCACTTTTCTAAATACTTATTACTTCTCAAAGCATATCTTGACAAACCGAATACAGATTCGTAATTGTGACATTATAACTAACATTTTGGATATTCTTATTTATATTTTAGTGCTTGCTACGAAAACTTGACATTAGATATTCTTTTCTTACTTTACTTCTTCACTTTTCTAAATACTTATTACTTCTCAAAGCATACTCCTTTAAACTGAAACTCTACCTTCTTTTCTTACTTTGCTTTTTCACTTTTCTAAATACTTATTACTTCTCAAAGCATATCTTGACAAACCGAATACAGATTCGTAATTGTGACATTATAACTAACATTTTGGATATTCTTATTTATATTTTAGTGCTTGCTACGAAAACTTATCATTAGATATTCTTTTCTTACTTTACTTCTTCACTTTTCTAAATACTTATTACTTCTCAAAGCATATCTTGACAAACCGAATACAGATTCGTAATTGTGACATTATAACTAACATTTTGGATATTCTTATTTATATTTTAGTGCTTGCTACGAAAACTTGACATTAGATATTCTTTTCTTACTTTACTTCTTCACTTTTCTAAATACTTATTACTTCTCAAAGCATACTCCTTTAAACTGAAACTCTACCTTCTTTTCTTACTTTACTTCTTCACTTGTCTAAATACTTATTACTTCTCAAAGCATACTCCTTTAAACTGAAACTCTACCTTCTTTTCTTACTTTACTTCTTCACTTTTCTAAATACTTATTACTTCTCAAAGCATACTCCTTTAAACTGAAACTCTACCTTCTTTTCTTACTTTGCTTCTTCACTTTTCTAAATACTTATTACTTCTCAAAGCATACTCCTTTAAACTGAAACTCTACCTTCTTTTCTTACTTTACTTCTTCACTTTTCTAAATACTTATTACTTCTCAAAGCATACTCCTTTAAACTGAAACTCTACCTTCTTTTCTTACTTTGCTTCTTCACTTTTCTAAATACTTATTACTTCTCAAAGCATACTCCTTTAAACTGAAACTCTGCCTTCTTTTCTTACTTTGCTTTTTCACTTTTCTAAATACTTATTACTTCTCAAAGCATACTCCTTTAAACTGAAACTCTATCTTCTTTTCTTACTTTGCTTCTTCACTTTTCTAAATACTTATTACTTCTCAAAGCATACTCCTTTAAACTGAAACTCTGCCTTCTTTTCTTACTTTGCTTTTTCACTTTTCTAAATACTTATTACTTCTCAAAGCATACTCCTTTAAACTGAAACTCTATCTTCTTTTCTTACTTTGCTTCTTCACTTTTCTAAATACTTATTACTTCTCAAAGCATACTCCTTTAAACTGAAACTCTGCCTTCTTTTCTTACTTTGCTTTTTCACTTTTCTAAATACTTATTACTTCTCAAAGCATACTCCTTTAAACTGAAACTCTACCTTCTTTTCTTACTTTACTTCTTCACTTTTCTAAATACTTATTACTTCTCAAAGCATACTCCTTTAAACTGAAACTCTACCTTCTTTTCTTACTTTGCTTTTTCACTTTTCTAAATACTTATTACTTCTCAAAGCATATCTTGACAAACCGAATACAGATTCGTAATTGTGACATTATAACTAACATTTTGGATATTCTTATTTATATTTTAGTGCTTGCTACGAAAACTTGACATTAGATATTCTTTTCTTACTTTACTTCTTCACTTTTCTAAATACTTATTACTTCTCAAAGCATACTCCTTTAAACTGAAACTCTACCTTCTTTTCTTACTTTACTTCTTCACTTGTCTAAATACTTATTACTTCTCAAAGCATACTCCTTTAAACTGAAACTCTACCTTCTTTTCTTACTTTACTTCTTCACTTTTCTAAATACTTATTACTTCTCAAAGCATACTCCTTTAAACTGAAACTCTACCTTCTTTTCTTACTTTGCTTCTTCACTTTTCTAAATACTTATTACTTCTCAAAGCATACTCCTTTAAACTGAAACTCTACCTTCTTTTCTTACTTTACTTCTTCACTTTTCTAAATACTTATTACTTCTCAAAGCATACTCCTTTAAACTGAAACTCTACCTTCTTTTCTTACTTTGCTTCTTCACTTTTCTAAATACTTATTACTTCTCAAAGCATACTCCTTTAAACTGAAACTCTGCCTTCTTTTCTTACTTTGCTTTTTCACTTTTCTAAATACTTATTACTTCTCAAAGCATACTCCTTTAAACTGAAACTCTATCTTCTTTTCTTACTTTGCTTCTTCACTTTTCTAAATACTTATTACTTCTCAAAGCATACTCCTTTAAACTGAAACTCTGCCTTCTTTTCTTACTTTGCTTTTTCACTTTTCTAAATACTTATTACTTCTCAAAGCATACTCCTTTAAACTGAAACTCTACCTTCTTTTCTTACTTTACTTCTTCACTTTTCTAAATACTTATTACTTCTCAAAGCATACTCCTTTAAACTGAAACTCTACCTTCTTTTCTTACTTTGCTTTTTCACTTTTCTAAATACTTATTACTTCTCAAAGCATATCTTGACAAACCGAATACAGATTCGTAATTGTGACATTATAACTAACATTTTGGATATTCTTATTTATATTTTAGTGCTTGCTACGAAAACTTGACATTAGATATTCTTTTCTTACTTTACTTCTTCACTTTTCTAAATACTTATTACTTCTCAAAGCATACTCCTTTAAACTGAAACTCTACCTTCTTTTCTTACTTTACTTCTTCACTTGTCTAAATACTTATTACTTCTCAAAGCATACTCCTTTAAACTGAAACTCTACCTTCTTTTCTTACTTTACTTCTTCACTTTTCTAAATACTTATTACTTCTCAAAGCATACTCCTTTAAACTGAAACTCTACCTTCTTTTCTTACTTTGCTTCTTCACTTTTCTAAATACTTATTACTTCTCAAAGCATACTCCTTTAAACTGAAACTCTACCTTCTTTTCTTACTTTACTTCTTCACTTTTCTAAATACTTATTACTTCTCAAAGCATACTCCTTTAAACTGAAACTCTACCTTCTTTTCTTACTTTGCTTCTTCACTTTTCTAAATACTTATTACTTCTCAAAGCATACTCCTTTAAACTGAAACTCTGCCTTCTTTTCTTACTTTGCTTTTTCACTTTTCTAAATACTTATTACTTCTCAAAGCATACTCCTTTAAACTGAAACTCTATCTTCTTTTCTTACTTTGCTTCTTCACTTTTCTAAATACTTATTACTTCTCAAAGCATACTCCTTTAAACTGAAACTCTGCCTTCTTTTCTTACTTTGCTTTTTCACTTTTCTAAATACTTATTACTTCTCAAAGCATACTCCTTTAAACTGAAACTCTACCTTCTTTTCTTACTTTACTTCTTCACTTTTCTAAATACTTATTACTTCTCAAAGCATACTCCTTTAAACTGAAACTCTACCTTCTTTTCTTACTTTGCTTTTTCACTTTTCTAAATACTTATTACTTCTCAAAGCATATCTTGACAAACCGAATACAGATTCGTAATTGTGACATTATAACTAACATTTTGGATATTCTTATTTATATTTTAGTGCTTGCTACGAAAACTTATCATTAGATATTCTTTTCTTACTTTACTTCTTCACTTTTCTAAATACTTATTACTTCTCAAAGCATACTCCTTTAAACTGAAACTCTGCCTTCTTTTCTTACTTTGCTTTTTCACTTTTCTAAATACTTATTACTTCTCAAAGCATACTCCTTTAAACTGAAACTCTACCTTCTTTTCTTACTTTGCTTTTTCACTTTTCTAAATACTTATTACTTCTCAAAGCATACTCCTTTAAACTGAAACTCTACCTTCTTTTCTTACTTTACTTCTTCACTTTTCTAAATACTTATTACTTCTCAAAGCATACTCCTTTAAACTGAAACTCTACCTTCTTTTCTTACTTTGCTTTTTCACTTTTCTAAATACTTATTACTTCTCAAAGCATATCTTGACAAACCGAATACAGATTCGTAATTGTGACATTATAACTAACATTTTGGATATTCTTATTTATATTTTAGTGCTTGCTACGAAAACTTATCATTAGA
The DNA here is from genome assembly GCA_946699065.1 of Loxodes magnus. Classification (NCBI taxonomy): domain Eukaryota; phylum Ciliophora; class Karyorelictea; order Loxodida; family Loxodidae; genus Loxodes; species Loxodes magnus. Next base: position 36,903 of record CAMPDV010002036.1, on the reverse strand, counting down.
TATTCTTTTCTTACTTTACTTCTTCACTTTTCTAAATACTTATTACTTCTCAAAGCATACTCCTTTAAACTGAAACTCTACCTTCTTTTCTTACTTTGCTTTTTCACTTTTCTAAATACTTATTACTTCTCAAAGCATATCTTGACAAACCGAATACAGATTCGTAATTGTGACATTATAACTAACATTTTGGATATTCTTATTTATATTTTAGTGCTTGCTACGAAAACTTGACATTAGATATTCTTTTCTTACTTTACTTCTTCACTTTTCTAAATACTTATTACTTCTCAAAGCATACTCCTTTAAACTGAAACTCTACCTTCTTTTCTTACTTTACTTCTTCACTTGTCTAAATACTTATTACTTCTCAAAGCATACTCCTTTAAACTGAAACTCTACCTTCTTTTCTTACTTTACTTCTTCACTTTTCTAAATACTTATTACTTCTCAAAGCATACTCCTTTAAACTGAAACTCTACCTTCTTTTCTTACTTTGCTTCTTCACTTTTCTAAATACTTATTACTTCTCAAAGCATACTCCTTTAAACTGAAACTCTACCTTCTTTTCTTACTTTACTTCTTCACTTTTCTAAATACTTATTACTTCTCAAAGCATACTCCTTTAAACTGAAACTCTACCTTCTTTTCTTACTTTGCTTCTTCACTTTTCTAAATACTTATTACTTCTCAAAGCATACTCCTTTAAACTGAAACTCTGCCTTCTTTTCTTACTTTGCTTTTTCACTTTTCTAAATACTTATTACTTCTCAAAGCATACTCCTTTAAACTGAAACTCTATCTTCTTTTCTTACTTTGCTTCTTCACTTTTCTAAATACTTATTACTTCTCAAAGCATACTCCTTTAAACTGAAACTCTGCCTTCTTTTCTTACTTTGCTTTTTCACTTTTCTAAATACTTATTACTTCTCAAAGCATACTCCTTTAAACTGAAACTCTACCTTCTTTTCTTACTTTACTTCTTCACTTTTCTAAATACTTATTACTTCTCAAAGCATACTCCTTTAAACTGAAACTCTACCTTCTTTTCTTACTTTGCTTTTTCACTTTTCTAAATACTTATTACTTCTCAAAGCATATCTTGACAAACCGAATACAGATTCGTAATTGTGACATTATAACTAACATTTTGGATATTCTTATTTATATTTTAGTGCTTGCTACGAAAACTTATCATTAGATATTCTTTTCTTACTTTACTTCTTCACTTTTCTAAATACTTATTACTTCTCAAAGCATACTCCTTTAAACTGAAACTCTGCCTTCTTTTCTTACTTTGCTTTTTCACTTTTCTAAATACTTATTACTTCTCAAAGCATACTCCTTTAAACTGAAACTCTACCTTCTTTTCTTACTTTACTTCTTCACTTTTCTAAATACTTATTACTTCTCAAAGCATATCTTGACAAACCGAATACAGATTCGTAATTGTGACATTATAACTAACATTTTGGATATTCTTATTTATATTTTAGTGCTTGCTACGAAAACTTATCATTAGATATTCTTTTCTTACTTTACTTCTTCACTTTTCTAAATACTTATTACTTCTCAAAGCATACTCCTTTAAACTGAAACTCTGCCTTCTTTTCTTACTTTGCTTTTTCACTTTTCTAAATACTTATTACTTCTCAAAGCATACTCCTTTAAACTGAAACTCTACCTTCTTTTCTTACTTTACTTCTTCACTTTTCTAAATACTTATTACTTCTCAAAGCATATCTTGACAAACCGAATACAGATTCGTAATTGTGACATTATAACTAACATTTTGGATATTCTTATTTATATTTTAGTGCTTGCTACGAAAACTTATCATTAGATATTCTTTTCTTACTTTACTTCTTCACTTTTCTAAATACTTATTACTTCTCAAAGCATATCTTGACAAACCGAATACAGATTCGTAATTGTGACATTATAACTAACATTTTGGATATTCTTATTTATATTTTAGTGCTTGCTACGAAAACTTATCATTAGATATTCTTTTCTTACTTTACTTCTTCACTTTTCTAAATACTTATTACTTCTCAAAGCATACTCCTTTAAACTGAAACTCTACCTTCTTTTCTTACTTTACTTCTTCACTTTTCTAAATACTTATTACTTCTCAAAGCATACTCCTTTAAACTGAAACTCTACCTTCTTTTCTTACTTTGCTTTTTCACTTTTCTAAATACTTATTACTTCTCAAAGCATACTCCTTTAAACTGAAACTCTACCTTCTTTTCTTACTTTGCTTTTTCACTTTTCTAAATACTTATTACTTCTCAAAGCATACTCCTTTAAACTGAAACTCTGCCTTCTTTTCTTACTTTGCTTTTTCACTTTTCTAAATACTTATTACTTCTCAAAGCATACTCCTTTAAACTGAAACTCTATCTTCTTTTCTTACTTTGCTTCTTCACTTTTCTAAATACTTATTACTTCTCAAAGCATATCTTGACAAACCGAATACAGATTCGTAATTGTGACATTATAACTAACATTTTGGATATTCTTATTTATATTTTAGTGCTTGCTACGAAAACTTATCATTAGATATTCTTTTCTTACTTTACTTCTTCACTTTTCTAAATACTTATTACTTCTCAAAGCATACTCCTTTAAACTGAAACTCTGCCTTCTTTTCTTACTTTGCTTTTTCACTTTTCTAAATACTTATTACTTCTCAAAGCATACTCCTTTAAACTGAAACTCTACCTTCTTTTCTTACTTTACTTCTTCACTTTTCTAAATACTTATTACTTCTCAAAGCATATCTTGACAAACCGAATACAGATTCGTAATTGTGACATTATAACTAACATTTTGGATATTCTTATTTATATTTTAGTGCTTGCTACGAAAACTTATCATTAGATATTCTTTTCTTACTTTACTTCTTCACTTTTCTAAATACTTATTACTTCTCAAAGCATATCTTGACAAACCGAATACAGATTCGTAATTGTGACATTATAACTAACATTTTGGATATTCTTATTTATATTTTAGTGCTTGCTACGAAAACTTATCATTAGATATTCTTTTCTTACTTTACTTCTTCACTTTTCTAAATACTTATTACTTCTCAAAGCATACTCCTTTAAACTGAAACTCTACCTTCTTTTCTTACTTTACTTCTTCACTTTTCTAAATACTTATTACTTCTCAAAGCATACTCCTTTAAACTGAAACTCTACCTTCTTTTCTTACTTTGCTTTTTCACTTTTCTAAATACTTATTACTTCTCAAAGCATACTCCTTTAAACTGAAACTCTACCTTCTTTTCTTACTTTGCTTCTTCACTTTTCTAAATACTTATTACTTCTCAAAGCATACTCCTTTAAACTGAAACTCTACCTTCTTTTCTTACTTTGCTTTTTCACTTTTCTAAATACTTATTACTTCTCAAAGCATACTCCTTTAAACTGAAACTCTACCTTCTTTTCTTACTTTGCTTCTTCACTTTTCTAAATACTTATTACTTCTCAAAGCATACTCCTTTAAACTGAAACTCTGCCTTCTTTTCTTACTTTGCTTTTTCACTTTTCTAAATACTTATTACTTCTCAAAGCATACTCCTTTAAACTGAAACTCTATCTTCTTTTCTTACTTTGCTTCTTCACTTTTCTAAATACTTATTACTTCTCAAAGCATATCTTGACAAACCGAATACAGATTCGTAATTGTGACATTATAACTAACATTTTGGATATTCTTATTTATATTTTAGTGCTTGCTACGAAAACTTATCATTAGATATTCTTTTCTTACTTTACTTCTTCACTTTTCTAAATACTTATTACTTCTCAAAGCATACTCCTTTAAACTGAAACTCTGCCTTCTTTTCTTACTTTGCTTTTTCACTTTTCTAAATACTTATTACTTCTCAAAGCATACTCCTTTAAACTGAAACTCTGCCTTCTTTTCTTACTTTGCTTTTTCACTTTTCTAAATACTTATTACTTCTCAAAGCATACTCCTTTAAACTGAAACTCTACCTTCTTTTCTTACTTTACTTCTTCACTTTTCTAAATACTTATTACTTCTCAAAGCATACTCCTTTAAACTGAAACTCTGCCTTCTTTTCTTACTTTGCTTTTTCACTTTTCTAAATACTTATTACTTCTCAAAGCATATCTTGACAAACCGAATACAGATTCGTAATTGTGACATTATAACTAACATTTTGGATATTCTTATTTATATTTTAGTGCTTGCTACGAAAACTTATCATTAGATATTCTTTTCTTACTTTACTTCTTCACTTTTCTAAATACTTATTACTTCTCAAAGCATACTCCTTTAAACTGAAACTCTACCTTCTTTTCTTACTTTACTTCTTCACTTTTCTAAATACTTATTACTTCTCAAAGCATACTCCTTTAAACTGAAACTCTACCTTCTTTTCTTACTTTGCTTTTTCACTTTTCTAAATACTTATTACTTCTCAAAGCATACTCCTTTAAACTGAAACTCTACCTTCTTTTCTTACTTTGCTTCTTCACTTTTCTAAATACTTATTACTTCTCAAAGCATACTCCTTTAAACTGAAACTCTGCCTTCTTTTCTTACTTTGCTTTTTCACTTTTCTAAATACTTATTACTTCTCAAAGCATACTCCTTTAAACTGAAACTCTATCTTCTTTTCTTACTTTGCTTCTTCACTTTTCTAAATACTTATTACTTCTCAAAGCATACTCCTTTAAACTGAAACTCTGCCTTCTTTTCTTACTTTGCTTCTTCACTTTTCTAAATACTTATTACTTCTCAAAGCATACTCCTTTAAACTGAAACTCTGCCTTCTTTTCTTACTTTGCTTTTTCACTTTTCTAAATACTTATTACTTCTCAAAGCATACTCCTTTAAACTGAAACTCTATCTTCTTTTCTTACTTTGCTTCTTCACTTTTCTAAATACTTATTACTTCTCAAAGCATATCTTGACAAACCGAATACAGATTCGTAATTGTGACATTATAACTAACATTTTGGATATTCTTATTTATATTTTAGTGCTTGCTACGAAAACTTATCATTAGATATTCTTTTCTTACTTTACTTCTTCACTTTTCTAAATACTTATTACTTCTCAAAGCATACTCCTTTAAACTGAAACTCTGCCTTCTTTTCTTACTTTGCTTTTTCTTCTCACATTTTCTAAATACCTTACTTACTTCTCACTTTTCTAAATACTTATTACTTCTCAAAGCATACTCCTTTAAACTGAAACTCTGCCTTCTTTTCTTACTTTGCTTTTTCACTTTTCTAAATACTTATTACTTCTCAAAGCATACTCCTTTAAACTGAAACTCTACCTTCACTTTTCTAAATACTTTACTTCTCAAAGCATCACTTTTCTTTTCTTACTTTGCTTCTTCATACTTATTACTTCTCAAAGCATACTCCTTTAAACTGAAACTCTGCCTTCTTTTCTTACTTTGCTTTTTCACTTTTCTAAATACTTATTACTTCTCAAAGCATATCTTGACAAACCGAATACAGATTCGTAATTGTGACATTATAACTAACATTTTGGATATTCTTATTTATATTTTAGTGCTTGCTACGAAAACTTATCATTAGATATTCTTTTCTTACTTTACTTCTTCACTTTTCTAAATACTTATTACTTCTCAAAGCATACTCCTTTAAACTGAAACTCTACCTTCTTTTCTTACTTTACTTCTTCACTTTTCTAAATACTTATTACTTCTCAAAGCATACTCCTTTAAACTGAAACTCTACCTTCTTTTCTTACTTTGCTTTTTCACTTTTCTAAATACTTATTACTTCTCAAAGCATACTCCTTTAAACTGAAACTCTACCTTCTTTTCTTACTTTGCTTCTTCACTTTTCTAAATACTTATTACTTCTCAAAGCATACTCCTTTAAACTGAAACTCTGCCTTCTTTTCTTACTTTGCTTTTTCACTTTTCTAAATACTTATTACTTCTCAAAGCATACTCCTTTAAACTGAAACTCTATCTTCTTTTCTTACTTTGCTTCTTCACTTTTCTAAATACTTATTACTTCTCAAAGCATACTCCTTTAAACTGAAACTCTGCCTTCTTTTCTTACTTTGCTTTTTCACTTTTCTAAATACTTATTACTTCTCAAAGCATACTCCTTTAAACTGAAACTCTGCCTTCTTTTCTTACTTTGCTTTTTCACTTTTCTAAATACTTATTACTTCTCAAAGCATACTCCTTTAAACTGAAACTCTACCTTCTTTTCTTACTTTGCTTTTTCACTTTTCTAAATACTTATTACTTCTCAAAGCATATCTTGACAAACCGAATACAGATTCGTAATTGTGACATTATAACTAACATTTTGGATATTCTTATTTATATTTTAGTGCTTGCTACGAAAACTTATCATTAGATATTCTTTTCTTACTTTACTTCTTCACTTTTCTAAATACTTATTACTTCTCAAAGCATACTCCTTTAAACTGAAACTCTGCCTTCTTTTCTTACTTTACTTCTTCACTTGTCTAAATACTTATTACTTCTCAAAGCATACTCCTTTAAACTGAAACTCTACCTTCTTTTCTTACTTTACTTCTTCACTTTTCTAAATACTTATTACTTCTCAAAGCATACTCCTTTAAACTGAAACTCTGCCTTCTTTTCTTACTTTGCTTTTTCACTTTTCTAAATACTTATTACTTCTCAAAGCATACTCCTTTAAACTGAAACTCTGCCTTCTTTTCTTACTTTGCTTCTTCACTTTTCTAAATACTTATTACTTCTCAAAGCATACTCCTTTAAACTGAAACTCTATCTTCTTTTCTTACTTTGCTTCTTCACTTTTCTAAATACTTATTACTTCTCAAAGCATACTCCTTTAAACTGAAACTCTGCCTTCTTTTCTTACTTTGCTTTTTCACTTTTCTAAATACTTATTACTTCTCAAAGCATACTCCTTTAAACTGAAACTCTACCTTCTTTTCTTACTTTGCTTTTTCACTTTTCTAAATACTTATTACTTCTCAAAGCATACTCCTTTAAACTGAAACTCTGCCTTCTTTTCTTACTTTGCTTTTTCACTTTTCTAAATACTTATTACTTCTCAAAGCATACTCCTTTAAACTGAAACTCTACCTTCTTTTCTTACTTTGCTTCTTCACTTTTCTAAATACTTATTACTTCTCAAAGCATATCTTGACAAACCGAATACAGATTCGTAATTGTGACATTATAACTAACATTTTGGATATTCTTATTTATATTTTAGTGCTTGCTACGAAAACTTATCATTAGATATTCTTTTCTTACTTTACTTCTTCACTTTTCTAAATACTTATTACTTCTCAAAGCATACTCCTTTAAACTGAAACTCTGCCTTCTTTTCTTACTTTGCTTTTTCACTTTTCTAAATACTTATTACTTCTCAAAGCATACTCCTTTAAACTGAAACTCTGCCTTCTTTTCTTACTTTGCTTCTTCACTTTTCTAAATACTTATTACTTCTCAAAGCATACTCCTTTAAACTGAAACTCTATCTTCTTTTCTTACTTTGCTTCTTCACTTTTCTAAATACTTATTACTTCTCAAAGCATACTCCTTTAAACTGAAACTCTGCCTTCTTTTCTTACTTTGCTTTTTCACTTTTCTAAATACTTATTACTTCTCAAAGCATACTCCTTTAAACTGAAACTCTACCTTCTTTTCTTACTTTGCTTTTTCACTTTTCTAAATACTTATTACTTCTCAAAGCATACTCCTTTAAACTGAAACTCTGCCTTCTTTTCTTACTTTGCTTTTTCACTTTTCTAAATACTTATTACTTCTCAAAGCATACTCCTTTAAACTGAAACTCTACCTTCTTTTCTTACTTTGCTTCTTCACTTTTCTAAATACTTATTACTTCTCAAAGCATATCTTGACAAACCGAATACAGATTCGTAATTGTGACATTATAACTAACATTTTGGATATTCTTATTTATATTTTAGTGCTTGCTACGAAAACTTATCATTAGATATTCTTTTCTTACTTTACTTCTTCACTTTTCTAAATACTTATTACTTCTCAAAGCATACTCCTTTAAACTGAAACTCTGCCTTCTTTTCTTACTTTGCTTTTTCACTTTTCTAAATACTTATTACTTCTCAAAGCATACTCCTTTAAACTGAAACTCTACCTTCTTTTCTTACTTTACTTCTTCACTTTTCTAAATACTTATTACTTCTCAAAGCATACTCCTTTAAACTGAAACTCTGCCTTCTTTTCTTACTTTGCTTTTTCACTTTTCTAAATACTTATTACTTCTCAAAGCATACTCCTTTAAACTGAAACTCTGCCTTCTTTTCTTACTTTGCTTTTTCACTTTTCTAAATACTTATTACTTCTCAAAGCATACTCCTTTAAACTGAAACTCTACCTTCTTTTCTTACTTTACTTCTTCACTTTTCTAAATACTTATTACTTCTCAAAGCATACTCCTTTAAACTGAAACTCTGCCTTCTTTTCTTACTTTGCTTTTTCACTTTTCTAAATACTTATTACTTCTCAAAGCATACTCCTTTAAACTGAAACTCTACCTTCTTTTCTTACTTTACTTCTTCACTTTTCTAAATACTTATTACTTCTCAAAGCATACTCCTTTAAACTGAAACTCTGCCTTCTTTTCTTACTTTGCTTTTTCACTTTTCTAAATACTTATTACTTCTCAAAGCATACTCCTTTAAACTGAAACTCTGCCTTCTTTTCTTACTTTGCTTTTTCACTTTTCTAAATACTTATTACTTCTCAAAGCATACTCCTTTAAACTGAAACTCTATCTTCTTTTCTTACTTTGCTTCTTCACTTTTCTAAATACTTATTACTTCTCAAAGCATACTCCTTTAAACTGAAACTCTGCCTTCTTTTCTTACTTTGCTTTTTCACTTTTCTAAATACTTATTACTTCTCAAAGCATACTCCTTTAAACTGAAACTCTACCTTCTTTTCTTACTTTGCTTTTTCACTTTTCTAAATACTTATTACTTCTCAAAGCATACTCCTTTAAACTGAAACTCTGCCTTCTTTTCTTACTTTGCTTTTTCACTTTTCTAAATACTTATTACTTCTCAAAGCATACTCCTTTAAACTGAAACTCTACCTTCTTTTCTTACTTTGCTTCTTCACTTTTCTAAATACTTATTACTTCTCAAAGCATATCTTGACAAACCGAATACAGATTCGTAATTGTGACATTATAACTAACATTTTGGATATTCTTATTTATATTTTAGTGCTTGCTACGAAAACTTATCATTAGATATTCTTTTCTTACTTTACTTCTTCACTTTTCTAAATACTTATTACTTCTCAAAGCATACTCCTTTAAACTGAAACTCTACCTTCTTTTCTTACTTTGCTTCTTCACTTTTCTAAATACTTATTACTTCTCAAAGCATACTCCTTTAAACTGAAACTCTGCCTTCTTTTCTTACTTTGCTTTTTCACTTTTCTAAATACTTATTACTTCTCAAAGCATACTCCTTTAAACTGAAACTCTATCTTCTTTTCTTACTTTGCTTCTTCACTTTTCTAAATACTTATTACTTCTCAAAGCATACTCCTTTAAACTGAAACTCTGCCTTCTTTTCTTACTTTGCTTTTTCACTTTTCTAAATACTTATTACTTCTCAAAGCATACTCCTTTAAACTGAAACTCTACCTTCTTTTCTTACTTTACTTCTTCACTTTTCTAAATACTTATTACTTCTCAAAGCATACTCCTTTAAACTGAAACTCTACCTTCTTTTCTTACTTTGCTTTTTCACTTTTCTAAATACTTATTACTTCTCAAAGCATACTCCTTTAAACTGAAACTCTACCTTCTTTTCTTACTTTACTTCTTCACTTTTCTAAATACTTATTACTTCTCAAAGCATACTCCTTTAAACTGAAACTCTGCCTTCTTTTCTTACTTTGCTTCTTCACTTTTCTAAATACTTATTACTTCTCAAAGCATACTCCTTTAAACTGAAACTCTACCTTCTTTTCTTACTTTGCTTTTTCACTTTTCTAAATACTTATTACTTCTCAAAGCATACTCCTTTAAACTGAAACTCTGCCTTCTTTTCTTACTTTGCTTTTTCACTTTTCTAAATACTTATTACTTCTCAAAGCATACTCCTTTAAACTGAAACTCTACCTTCTTTTCTTACTTTGCTTTTTCACTTTTCTAAATACTTATTACTTCTCAAAGCATATCTTGACAAACCGAATACAGATTCGTAATTGTGACATTATAACTAACATTTTGGATATTCTTATTTATATTTTAGTGCTTGCTACGAAAACTTATCATTAGATATTCTTTTCTTACTTTACTTCTTCACTTTTCTAAATACTTATTACTTCTCAAAGCATACTCCTTTAAACTGAAACTCTGCCTTCTTTTCTTACTTTGCTTTTTCACTTTTCTAAATACTTATTACTTCTCAAAGCATACTCCTTTAAACTGAAACTCTACCTTCTTTTCTTACTTTACTTCTTCACTTTTCTAAATACTTATTACTTCTCAAAGCATACTCCTTTAAACTGAAACTCTACCTTCTTTTCTTACTTTGCTTCTTCACTTTTCTAAATACTTATTACTTCTCAAAGCATACTCCTTTAAACTGAAACTCTGCCTTCTTTTCTTACTTTGCTTTTTCACTTTTCTAAATACTTATTACTTCTCAAAGCATACTCCTTTAAACTGAAACTCTACCTTCTTTTCTTACTTTACTTCTTCACTTTTCTAAATACTTATTACTTCTCAAAGCATACTCCTTTAAACTGAAACTCTGCCTTCTTTTCTTACTTTGCTTTTTCACTTTTCTAAATACTTATTACTTCTCAAAGCATACTCCTTTAAACTGAAACTCTGCCTTCTTTTCTTACTTTGCTTTTTCACTTTTCTAAATACTTATTACTTCTCAAAGCATACTCCTTTAAACTGAAACTCTATCTTCTTTTCTTACTTTGCTTCTTCACTTTTCTAAATACTTATTACTTCTCAAAGCATACTCCTTTAAACTGAAACTCTGCCTTCTTTTCTTACTTTGCTTTTTCACTTTTCTAAATACTTATTACTTCTCAAAGCATACTCCTTTAAACTGAAACTCTACCTTCTTTTCTTACTTTGCTTTTTCACTTTTCTAAATACTTATTACTTCTCAAAGCATACTCCTTTAAACTGAAACTCTGCCTTCTTTTCTTACTTTGCTTTTTCACTTTTCTAAATACTTATTACTTCTCAAAGCATACTCCTTTAAACTGAAACTCTACCTTCTTTTCTTACTTTGCTTCTTCACTTTTCTAAATACTTATTACTTCTCAAAGCATATCTTGACAAACCGAATACAGATTCGTAATTGTGACATTATAACTAACATTTTGGATATTCTTATTTATATTTTAGTGCTTGCTACGAAAACTTATCATTAGATATTCTTTTCTTACTTTACTTCTTCACTTTTCTAAATACTTATTACTTCTCAAAGCATACTCCTTTAAACTGAAACTCTGCCTTCTTTTCTTACTTTGCTTTTTCACTTTTCTAAATACTTATTACTTCTCAAAGCATACTCCTTTAAACTGAAACTCTACCTTCTTTTCTTACTTTACTTCTTCACTTTTCTAAATACTTATTACTTCTCAAAGCATACTCCTTTAAACTGAAACTCTGCCTTCTTTTCTTACTTTGCTTTTTCACTTTTCTAAATACTTATTACTTCTCAAAGCATACTCCTTTAAACTGAAACTCTGCCTTCTTTTCTTACTTTGCTTTTTCACTTTTCTAAATACTTATTACTTCTCAAAGCATACTCCTTTAAACTGAAACTCTATCTTCTTTTCTTACTTTGCTTCTTCACTTTTCTAAATACTTATTACTTCTCAAAGCATACTCCTTTAAACTGAAACTCTGCCTTCTTTTCTTACTTTACTTCTTCACTTTTCTAAATACTTATTACTTCTCAAAGCATACTCCTTTAAACTGAAACTCTATCTTCTTTTCTTACTTTGCTTCTTCACTTTTCTAAATACTTATTACTTCTCAAAGCATATCTTGACAAACCGAATACAGATTCGTAATTGTGACATTATAACTAACATTTTGGATATTCTTATTTATATTTTAGTGCTTGCTACGAAAACTTATCATTAGATATTCTTTTCTTACTTTACTTCTTCACTTTTCTAAATACTTATTACTTCTCAAAGCATACTCCTTTAAACTGAAACTCTATTTCTTTTCTTACTTTGCTTTTTCACTTTTCTAAATACTTATTACTTCTCAAAGCATACTCCTTTAAACTGAAACTCTACCTTCTTTTCTTACTTTACTTCTTCACTTTTCTAAATACTTATTACTTCTCAAAGCATACTCCTTTAAACTGAAACTCTACCTTCTTTTCTTACTTTGCTTCTTCACTTTTCTAAATACTTATTACTTCTCAAAGCATACTCCTTTAAACTGAAACTCTACCTTCTTTTCTTACTTTACTTCTTCACTTTTCTAAATACTTATTACTTCTCAAAGCATACTCCTTTAAACTGAAACTCTACCTTCTTTTCTTACTTTGCTTCTTCACTTTTCTAAATACTTATTACTTCTCAAAGCATACTCCTTTAAACTGAAACTCTGCCTTCTTTTCTTACTTTGCTTTTTCACTTTTCTAAATACTTATTACTTCTCAAAGCATACTCCTTTAAACTGAAACTCTATCTTCTTTTCTTACTTTGCTTCTTCACTTTTCTAAATACTTATTACTTCTCAAAGCATACTCCTTTAAACTGAAACTCTGCCTTCTTTTCTTACTTTGCTTTTTCACTTTTCTAAATACTTATTACTTCTCAAAGCATACTCCTTTAAACTGAAACTCTGCCTTCTTTTCTTACTTTGCTTTTTCACTTTTCTAAATACTTATTACTTCTCAAAGCATACTCCTTTAAACTGAAACTCTATCTTCTTTTCTTACTTTGCTTCTTCACTTTTCTAAATACTTATTACTTCTCAAAGCATACTCCTTTAAACTGAAACTCTGCCTTCTTTTCTTACTTTGCTTTTTCACTTTTCTAAATACTTATTACTTCTCAAAGCATACTCCTTTAAACTGAAACTCTACCTTCTTTTCTTACTTTGCTTCTTCACTTTTCTAAATACTTATTACTTCTCAAAGCATACTCCTTTAAACTGAAACTCTGCCTTCTTTTCTTACTTTGCTTTTTCACTTTTCTAAATACTTATTACTTCTCAAAGCATACTCCTTTAAACTGAAACTCTATCTTCTTTTCTTACTTTGCTTCTTCACTTTTCTAAATACTTATTACTTCTCAAAGCATACTCCTTTAAACTGAAACTCTGCCTTCTTTTCTTACTTTGCTTTTTCACTTTTCTAAATACTTATTACTTCTCAAAGCATACTCCTTTAAACTGAAACTCTACCTTCTTTTCTTACTTTACTTCTTCACTTTTCTAAATACTTATTACTTCTCAAAGCATACTCCTTTAAACTGAAACTCTACCTTCTTTTCTTACTTTGCTTTTTCACTTTTCTAAATACTTATTACTTCTCAAAGCATATCTTGACAAACCGAATACAGATTCGTAATTGTGACATTATAACTAACATTTTGGATATTCTTATTTATATTTTAGTGCTTGCTACGAAAACTTATCATTAGATATTCTTTTCTTACTTTACTTCTTCACTTTTCTAAATACTTATTACTTCTCAAAGCATACTCCTTTAAACTGAAACTCTGCCTTCTTTTCTTACTTTGCTTTTTCACTTTTCTAAATACTTATTACTTCTCAAAGCATACTCCTTTAAACTGAAACTCTACCTTCTTTTCTTACTTTACTTCTTCACTTTTCTAAATACTTATTACTTCTCAAAGCATACTCCTTTAAACTGAAACTCTGCCTTCTTTTCTTACTTTGCTTTTTCACTTTTCTAAATACTTATTACTTCTCAAAGCATACTCCTTTAAACTGAAACTCTATCTTCTTTTCTTACTTTGCTTTTTCACTTTTCTAAATACTTATTACTTCTCAAAGCATATCTTGACAAACCGAATACAGATTCGTAATTGTGACATTATAACTAACATTTTGGATATTCTTATTTATATTTTAGTGCTTGCTACGAAAACTTATCATTAGATATTCTTTTCTTACTTTACTTCTTCACTTTTCTAAATACTTATTACTTCTCAAAGCATACTCCTTTAAACTGAAACTCTATCTTCTTTTCTTACTTTGCTTCTTCACTTTTCTAAATACTTATTACTTCTCAAAGCATACTCCTTTAAACTGAAACTCTGCCTTCTTTTCTTACTTTGCTTTTTCACTTTTCTAAATACTTATTACTTCTCAAAGCATACTCCTTTAAACTGAAACTCTACCTTCTTTTCTTACTTTGCTTTTTCACTTTTCTAAATACTTATTACTTCTCAAAGCATATCTTGACAAACCGAATACAGATTCGTAATTGTGACATTATATCTAACATTTTGGATATTCTTATTTATATTTTAGTGCTTGCTACGAAAACTTATCATTAGATATTCTTTTCTTACTTTACTTCTTCACTTTTCTAAATACTTATTACTTCTCAAAGCATACTCCTTTAAACTGAAACTCTACCTTCTTTTCTTACTTTACTTCTTCACTTTTCTAAATACTTATTACTTCTCAAAGCATACTCCTTTAAACTGAAACTCTACCTTCTTTTCTTACTTTACTTCTTCACTTTTCTAAATACTTATTACTTCTCAAAGCATACTCCTTTAAACTGAAACTCTACCTTCTTTTCTTACTTTGCTTCTTCACTTTTCTAAATACTTATTACTTCTCGAAGCATACTCCTTTAAACTGAAACTCTGCCTTCTTTTCTTACTTTGCTTTTTCACTTTTCTAAATACTTATTACTTCTCAAAGCATACTCCTTTAAACTGAAACTCTATCTTCTTTTCTTACTTTGCTTCTTCACTTTTCTAAATACTTATTACTTCTCAAAGCATACTCCTTTAAACTGAAACTCTGCCTTCTTTTCTTACTTTGCTTTTTCACTTTTCTAAATACTTATTACTTCTCAAAGCATACTCCTTTAAACTGAAACTCTACCTTCTTTTCTTACTTTGCTTCTTCACTTTTCTAAATACTTATTACTTCTCGAAGCATACTCCTTTAAACTGAAACTCTGCCTTCTTTTCTTACTTTGCTTTTTCACTTTTCTAAATACTTATTACTTCTCAAAGCATACTCCTTTAAACTGAAACTCTACCTTCTTTTCTTACTTTACTTCTTCACTTTTCTAAATACTTATTACTTCTCAAAGCATACTCCTTTAAACTGAAACTCTATCTTCTTTTCTTACTTTGCTTCTTCACTTTTCTAAATACTTATTACTTCTCAAAGCATACTCCTTTAAACTGAAACTCTGCCTTCTTTTCTTACTTTGCTTTTTCACTTTTCTAAATACTTATTACTTCTCAAAGCATACTCCTTTAAACTGAAACTCTACCTTCTTTTCTTACTTTACTTCTTCACTTTTCTAAATACTTATTACTTCTCAAAGCATACTCCTTTAAACTGAAACTCTATCTTCTTTTCTTACTTTGCTTCTTCACTTTTCTAAATACTTATTACTTCTCAAAGCATACTCCTTTAAACTGAAACTCTGCCTTCTTTTCTTACTTTACTTCTTCACTTTTCTAAATACTTATTACTTCTCAAAGCATACTCCTTTAAACTGAAACTCTACCTTCTTTTCTTACTTTGCTTCTTCACTTTTCTAAATACTTATTACTTCTCGAAGCATACTCCTTTAAACTGAAACTCTGCCTTCTTTTCTTACTTTGCTTTTTCACTTTTCTAAATACTTATTACTTCTCAAAGCATACTCCTTTAAACTGAAACTCTATCTTCTTTTCTTACTTTGCTTCTTCACTTTTCTAAATACTTATTACTTCTCAAAGCATACTCCTTTAAACTGAAACTCTATCTTCTTTTCTTACTTTGCTTTTTCACTTTTCTAAATACTTATTACTTCTCAAAGCATATCTTGACAAACCGAATACAGATTCGTAATTGTGACATTATAACTAACATTTTGGATATTCTTATTTATATTTTAGTGCTTGCTACGAAAACTTATCATTAGATATTCTTTTCTTACTTTACTTCTTCACTTTTCTAAATACTTATTACTTCTCAAAGCATACTCCTTTAAACTGAAACTCTGCCTTCTTTTCTTACTTTGCTTTTTCACTTTTCTAAATACTTATTACTTCTCAAAGCATACTCCTTTAAACTGAAACTCTACCTTCTTTTCTTACTTTACTTCTTCACTTTTCTAAATACTTATTACTTCTCAAAGCATACTCCTTTAAACTGAAACTCTACCTTCTTTTCTTACTTTGCTTCTTCACTTTTCTAAATACTTATTACTTCTCAAAGCATACTCCTTTAAACTGAAACTCTATCTTCTTTTCTTACTTTGCTTTTTCACTTTTCTAAATACTTATTACTTCTCAAAGCATATCTTGACAAACCGAATACAGATTCGTAATTGTGACATTATAACTAACATTTTGGATATTCTTATTTATATTTTAGTGCTTGCTACGAAAACTTATCATTAGATATTCACTTTACTTCTTCACTTTTCTAAATACTTATTACTTCTCAAAGCATACTCCTTTAAACTGAAACTCTATCTTCTTTTCTTACTTTGCTTCTTCACTTTTCTAAATACTTATTACTTCTCAAAGCATACTCCTTTAAACTGAAACTCTGCCTTCTTTTCTTACTTTGCTTTTTCACTTTTCTAAATACTTATTACTTCTCAAAGCATATCTTTAAACTGACAAACCGATATACAGATACAGATCGTAATTGTGACATTATAACTAACATTTTGGATATTCTTATTTATATTTTAGTGCTTGCTACGAAAACTTATCATTAGATATTCTTTTCTTACTTTACTTCTTCACTTTTCTAAATACTTATTACTTCTCAAAGCATACTCCTTTAAACTGAAACTCTACCTTCTTTTCTTACTTTACTTCTTCACTTTTCTAAATACTTATTACTTCTCAAAGCATACTCCTTTAAACTGAAACTCTACCTTCTTTTCTTACTTTACTTCTTCACTTTTCTAAATACTTATTACTTCTCAAAGCATACTCCTTTAAACTGAAACTCTACCTTCTTTTCTTACTTTGCTTCTTCACTTTTCTAAATACTTATTACTTCTCGAAGCATACTCCTTTAAACTGAAACTCTGCCTTCTTTTCTTACTTTGCTTTTTCACTTTTCTAAATACTTATTACTTCTCAAAGCATACTCCTTTAAACTGAAACTCTATCTTCTTTTCTTACTTTGCTTCTTCACTTTTCTAAATACTTATTACTTCTCAAAGCATACTCCTTTAAACTGAAACTCTGCCTTCTTTTCTTACTTTGCTTTTTCACTTTTCTAAATACTTATTACTTCTCAAAGCATACTCCTTTAAACTGAAACTCTATTTCTTTTCTTACTTTGCTTCTTCACTTTTCTAAAACTTATTACTTCTCAAAGCATACTCCTTTAAACTGAAATTCTATCTTCTTTTCTTACTTTACTTCTTCACTTTTCTATAGGCTAACTTTATTACTTCTACAAAGCATACTCCTTTACAAACTGAATACTCTACCTTCTTTGTCATTACTTTACTTCTTCACTTTTCTAAATACTTATTACTTCTCAAAGCATACTCCTTTAAACTGAAACTCTACCTTACTTTTCTTACTTCACATTTCTGGATATTCTTATTCTCATAGCATAGTGCTTGCTACGAAAACTCTATCATTAGATATTACTTTACTTCTTCACTTTACTTCTTCACTTACTTCTAAATACATACTCCTTTAAACTGAAACTCTACCTTCTTTTCTTACTTTACTTCTTCACTTTTCTAAATACTTATTACTTCTCAAAGCATACTCCTTTAAACTGAAACTCTACCTTCTTTTCTTACTTTGCTTCTTCACTTTTCTAAATACTTATTACTTCTCGAAGCATACTCCTTTAAACTGAAACTCTGCCTTCTTTTCTTACTTTGCTTTTTCACTTTTCTAAATACTTATTACTTCTCAAAGCATACTCCTTTAAACTGAAACTCTATCTTCTTTTCTTACTTTGCTTTTTCACTTTTCTAAATACTTATTACTTCTCAAAGCATACTCCTTTAAACTGAAACTCTGCCTTCTTTTCTTACTTTGCTTTTTCACTTTTCTAAATACTTATTACTTCTCAAAGCATACTCCTTTAAACTGAAACTCTATTTCTTTTCTTACTTTGCTTCTTCACTTTTCTAAAACTTATTACTTCTCAAAGCATACTCCTTTAAACTGAAACTCTGCCTTCTTTTCTTACTTTACTTCTTCACTTTTCTATAGGCTAACTTTCATCTACAAGCATATCTTGACAAACCGAATACAGATTCGTAATTGTGACATTATAACTAACATTTTGGATATTCTTATTTATATTTTAGTGCTTGCTACGAAAACTTATCATTAGATATTCTTTTCTTACTTTACTTCTTCACTTTTCTAAATACTTATTACTTCTCAAAGCATACTCCTTTAAACTGAAACTCTGCCTTCTTTTCTTACTTTGCTTTTTCACTTTTCTAAATACTTATTACTTCTCAAAGCATACTCCTTTAAACTGAAACTCTACCTTCTTTTCTTACTTTACTTCTTCACTTTTCTAAATACTTATTACTTCTCAAAGCATACTCCTTTAAACTGAAACTCTACCTTCTTTTCTTACTTTGCTTCTTCACTTTTCTAAATACTTATTACTTCTCAAAGCATACTCCTTTAAACTGAAACTCTATCTTCTTTTCTTACTTTGCTTTTTCACTTTTCTAAATACTTATTACTTCTCAAAGCATATCTTGACAAAACCGAATACAGATTCGTAATTGTGACATTATAACTAACATTTTGGATATTCTTATTTATATTTTAGTGCTTGCTACGAAAACTTATCATTAGATATTCTTTTCTTACTTTACTTCTTCACTTTTCTAAATACTTATTACTTCTCAAAGCATACTCCTTTAAACTGAAACTCTATCTTCTTTTCTTACTTTGCTTCTTCACTTTTCTAAATACTTATTACTTCTCAAAGCATACTCCTTTAAACTGAAACTCTGCCTTCTTTTCTTACTTTGCTTTTTCACTTTTCTAAATACTTATTACTTCTCAAAGCATACTCCTTTAAACTGAAACTCTACCTTCTTTTCTTACTTTGCTTTTTCACTTTTCTAAATACTTATTACTTCTCAAAGCATATCTTGACAAACCGAATACAGATTCGTAATTGTGACATTATAACTAACATTTTGGATATTCTTATTTATATTTTAGTGCTTGCTACGAAAACTTATCATTAGATATTCTTTTCTTACTTTACTTCTTCACTTTTCTAAATACTTATTACTTCTCAAAGCATACTCCTTTAAACTGAAACTCTACCTTCTTTTCTTACTTTACTTCTTCACTTTTCTAAATACTTATTACTTCTCAAAGCATACTCCTTTAAACTGAAACTCTACCTTCTTTTCTTACTTTACTTTCTTCACTTTTCTAAATACTTATTACTTCTCAAAGCATACTCCTTTAAACTGAAACTCTACCTTCTTTTCTTACTTTGCTTCTTCACTTTTCTAAATACTTATTACTTCTCGAAGCATACTCCTTTAAACTGAAACTCTGCCTTCTTTTCTTACTTTGCTTTTTCACTTTTCTAAATACTTATTACTTCTCAAAGCATACTCCTTTAAACTGAAACTCTATCTTCTTTTCTTACTTTGCTTCTTCACTTTTCTAAATACTTATTACTTCTCAAAGCATACTCCTTTAAACTGAAACTCTGCCTTCTTTTCTTACTTTGCTTTTTCACTTTTCTAAATACTTATTACTTCTCAAAGCATACTCCTTTAAACTGAAACTCTATTTCTTTTCTTACTTTGCTTCTTCACTTTTCTAAAACTTATTACTTCTCAAAGCATACTCCTTTAAACTGAAATTCTATCTTCTTTTCTTACTTTACTTCTTCACTTTTCTATAGGCTAACTTTCATCTACAAGCATATCTTGACAAACCGAATACAGATTCGTAATTGTGACATTATAACTAACATTTTGGATATTCTTATTTATATTTTAGTGCTTGCTACGAAAACTTATCATTAGATATTCTTTTCTTACTTTACTTCTTCACTTTTCTAAATACTTATTACTTCTCAAAGCATATCTTGACAAACCGAATACAGATTCGTAATTGTGACATTATAACTAACATTTTGGATATTCTTATTTATATTTTAGTGCTTGCTACGAAAACTTATCATTAGATATTCTTTTCTTACTTTACTTCTTCACTTTTCTAAATACTTATTACTTCTCAAAGCATACTCCTTTAAACTGAAACTCTACCTTCTTTTCTTACTTTGCTTTTTCACTTTTCTAAATACTTATTACTTCTCAAAGCATACTCCTTTAAACTGAAACTCTACCTTCTTTTCTTACTTTACTTCTTCACTTTTCTAAATACTTATTACTTCTCAAAGCATACTCCTTTAAACTGAAACTCTACCTTCTTTTCTTACTTTGCTTCTTCACTTTTCTAAATACTTATTACTTCTCAAAGCATACTCCTTTAAACTGAAACTCTGCCTTCTTTTCTTACTTTGCTTTTTCACTTTCTAAATACTTATTACTTCTCAAAGCATACTCCTTTAAACTGAAATTCTATCTTCTTTTCTTACTTTACTTTTTCACTTTTCTAAATACTTATTACTTCTCAAAGCATATCTTGACAAACCGAATACAGATTCGTAATTGTGACATTATAACTAACATTTTGGATATTCTTATTTATATTTTAGTGCTTGCTACGAAAACTTATCATTAGATATTCTTTTCTTACTTTACTTCTTCACTTTTCTAAATACTTATTACTTCTCAAAGCATATCTTGACAAACCGAATACAGATTCGTAATTGTGACATTATAACTAACATTTTGGATATTCTTATTTATATTTTAGTGCTTGCTACGAAAACTTATCATTAGATATTCTTTTCTTACTTTACTTCTTCACTTTTCTAAATACTTATTACTTCTCAAAGCATACTCCTTTAAACTGAAACTCTACCTTCTTTTCTTACTTTACTTCTTCACTTTTCTAAATACTTATTACTTCTCAAAGCATACTCCTTTAAACTGAAACTCTACCTTCTTTTCTTACTTTACTTCTTCACTTTTCTAAATACTTATTACTTCTCAAAGCATACTCCTTTAAACTGAAACTCTACCTTCTTTTCTTACTTTGCTTCTTCACTTTTCTAAATACTTATTACTTCTCAAAGCATACTCCTTTAAACTGAAACTCTGCCTTCTTTTCTTACTTTGCTTTTTCACTTTTCTAAATACTTATTACTTCTCAAAGCATACTCCTTTAAACTGAAATTCTATCTTCTTTTCTTACTTTACTTTTTCACTTTTCTAAATACTTATTACTTCTCAAAGCATATCTTGACAAACCGAATACAGATTCGTAATTGTGACATTATAACTAACATTTTGGATATTCTTATTTATATTTTAGTGCTTGCTACGAAAACTTATCATTAGATATTCTTTTCTTACTTTACTTCTTCACTTTTCTAAATACTTATTACTTCTCAAAGCATACTCCTTTAAACTGAAACTCTACCTTCTTTTCTTACTTTACTTCTTCACTTTTCTAAATACTTATTACTTCTCAAAGCATACTCCTTTAAACTGAAACTCTGCCTTCTTTTCTTACTTTGCTTTTTCACTTTTCTAAATACTTATTACTTCTCAAAGCATACTCCTTTAAACTGAAACTCTATCTTCTTTTCTTACTTTGCTTCTTCACTTTTCTAAATACTTATTACTTCTCAAAGCATACTCCTTTAAACTGAAACTCTGGCCTTCTTTTCTTACTTTGCTTTTTCACTTTTCTAAATACTTATTACTTCTAAAAGCATACTCCTTTAAACTGAAACTCTACCTTCTTTTCTTACTTTACTTCTTCACTTTTCTAAATACTTATTACTTCTCAAAGCATACTCCTTTAAACTGAAATTCTATCTTTTTTTCTTACTTTACTTCTTCACTTTTCTAAATACTTATTACTTCTCAAAGCATACTCCTTTAAACTGAAACTCTACCTTCTTTTCTTACTTTACTTCTTCACTTTTCTAAATACTTATTACTTCTCAAAGCATACTCCTTTAAACTGAAACTCTACCTTCTTTTCTTACTTTACTTCTTCACTTTTCTAAATACTTATTACTTCTCAAAGCATACTCCTTTAAACTGAAACTCTACCTTCTTTTCTTACTTTGCTTTTTCACTTTTCTAAATACTTATTACTTCTCAAAGCATACTCCTTTAAACTGAAACTCTACCTTCTTTTCTTACTTTACTTCTTCACTTTTCTAAATACTTATTACTTCTCAAAGCATACTCCTTTAAACTGAAACTCTACCTTCTTTTCTTACTTTGCTTCTTCACTTTTCTAAATACTTATTACTTCTCAAAGCATACTCCTTTAAACTGAAACTCTGCCTTCTTTTCTTACTTTGCTTTTTCACTTTTCTAAATACTTATTACTTCTCAAAGCATACTCCTTTAAACTGAAATTCTATCTTCTTTTCTTACTTTACTTTTTCACTTTTCTAAATACTTATTACTTCTCAAAGCATATCTTGACAAACCGAATACAGATTCGTAATTGTGACATTATAACTAACATTTTGGATATTCTTATTTATATTTTAGTGCTTGCTACGAAAACTTATCATTAGATATTCTTTTCTTACTTTACTTCTTCACTTTTCTAAATACTTATTACTTCTCAAAGCATATCTTGACAAACCGAATACAGATTCGTAATTGTGACATTATAACTAACATTTTGGATATTCTTATTTATATTTTAGTGCTTGCTACGAAAACTTATCATTAGATATTCTTTTCTTACTTTACTTCTTCACTTTTCTAAATACTTATTACTTCTCAAAGCATACTCCTTTAAACTGAAACTCTACCTTCTTTCTTACTTTACTTCTTCACTTTTCTAAATACTTATTACTTCTCAAAGCATACTCCTTTAAACTGAAACTCTACCTTCTTTTCTTACTTTACTTCTTCACTTTTCTAAATACTTATTACTTCTCAAAGCATACTCCTTTAAACTGAAACTCTACCTTCTTTTCTTACTTTGCTTCTTCACTTTTCTAAATACTTATTACTTCTCAAAGCATACTCCTTTAAACTGAAACTCTGCCTTCTTTTCTTACTTTGCTTTTTCACTTTTCTAAATACTTATTACTTCTCAAAGCATACTCCTTTAAACTGAAATTCTATCTTCTTTTCTTACTTTACTTTTTCACTTTTCTAAATACTTATTACTTCTCAAAGCATATCTTGACAAACCGAATACAGATTCGTAATTGTGACATTATAACTAACATTTTGGATATTCTTATTTATATTTTAGTGCTTGCTACGAAAACTTATCATTAGATATTCTTTTCTTACTTTACTTCTTCACTTTTCTAAATACTTATTACTTCTCAAAGCATACTCCTTTAAACTGAAACTCTACCTTCTTTTCTTACTTTACTTCTTCACTTTTCTAAATACTTATTATACTTCTCAAAGCATACTCCTTTAAACTGAAACTCTGCCTTCTTTTCTTACTTTGCTTTTTCACTTTTCTAAATACTTATTACTTCTCAAAGCATACTCCTTTAAACTGAAACTCTATCTTCTTTTCTTACTTTGCTTCTTCACTTTTCTAAATACTTATTACTTCTCAAAGCATACTCCTTTAAACTGAAACTCTGCCTTCTTTTCTTACTTTGCTTTTTCACTTTTCTAAATACTTATTACTTCTAAAAGCATACTCCTTTAAACTGAAACTCTAACCTTCTTTTCTTACTTTACTTCTTCACTTTTCTAAATACTTATTACTTCTCAAAGCATACTCCTTTAAACTGAAATTCTATCTTTTTTCTTACTTTACTTCTTCACTTTTCTAAATACTTATTACTTCTCAAAGCATACTCCTTTAAAACTGAAACTCTACCTTCTTTTCTTACTTTACTTCTTCACTTTTCTAAATACTTATTACTTCTCAAAGCATACTCCTTTAAACTGAAACTCTACCTTCTTTTCTTACTTTACTTCTTCACTTTTCTAAATACTTATTACTTCTCAAAGCATACTCCTTTAAACTGAAACTCTACCTTCTTTTCTTACTTTACTTCTTCACTTTTCTAAATACTTATTACTTCTCAAAGCATACTCCTTTAAACTGAAACTCTACCTTCTTTTCTTACTTTGCTTCTTCACTTTTCTAAATACTTATTACTTCTCAAAGCATACTCCTTTAAACTGAAACTCTGCCTTCTTTTCTTACTTTGCTTTTTCACTTTTCTAAAACTTATTACTTCTCAAAGCATACTCCTTTAAACTGAAATTCTATCTTTTTTCTTACTTTACTTCTTCACTTTTCTATAGGCTAACTTTCATCTACAAGCATATCTTGACAAACCGAATACAGATTCGTAATTGTGACATTAGTTATAATGTCACAATTACGAATCTGTATTCGGTTTGTCAAGATATGCTTGTAGATGAAAGTTAGCCTATAGAAAAGTGAAGAAGTAAAGTAAGAAAAAAAAGATAGAATTTCAGTTTAAAGGAGTATGCTTTGAGAAGTAATAAGTTTTAGAAAAGTGAAAAAGCAAAGTAAGAAAAAGAAGGCAGAGTTTCAGTTTAAAGGAGTATGCTTTGAGAAGTAATAAGTATTTAGAAAAGTGAAGAAGCAAAGTAAGAAAAGAAGGTAGAGTTTCAGTTTAAAGGAGTATGCTTTGAGAAGTAATAAGTATTTAGAAAAGTGAAGAAGTAAAGTAAGAAAAGAAGGTAGAGTTTCAGTTTAAAGGAGTATGCTTTGAGAAGTAATAAGTATTTAGAAAAGTGAAGAAGTAAAGTAAGAAAAGAAGGTAGAGTTTCAGTTTAAAGGAGTATGCTTTGAGAAGTAATAAGTATTTAGAAAAGTGAAGAAGTAAAGTAAGAAAAGAAGGTAGAGTTTCAGTTTAAAGGAGTATGCTTTGAGAAGTAATAAGTATTTAGAAAAGTGAAGAAGTAAAGTAAGAAAAAAAGATAGAATTTCAGTTTAAAGGAGTATGCTTTGAGAAGTAATAAGTATTTAGAAAAGTGAAGAAGTAAAGTAAGAAAAGAAGGTAGAGTTTCAGTTTAAAGGAGTATGCTTTTAGAAGTAATAAGTATTTAGAAAAGTGA
The DNA here is from genome assembly GCA_946699065.1 of Loxodes magnus. Taxonomy (NCBI): domain Eukaryota; phylum Ciliophora; class Karyorelictea; order Loxodida; family Loxodidae; genus Loxodes; species Loxodes magnus. The sequence continues at coordinate 11,502 of CAMPDV010002036.1, read as the reverse complement.
AAAAGCAAAGTAAGAAAAGAAGGCAGAGTTTCAGTTTAAAGGAGTATGCTTTGAGAAGTAATAAGTATTTAGAAAAGTGAAGAAGCAAAGTAAGAAAAGAAGATAGAGTTTCAGTTTAAAGGAGTATGCTTTGAGAAGTAATAAGTATTTAGAAAAGTGAAAAAGCAAAGTAAGAAAAGAAGGCAGAGTTTCAGTTTAAAGGAGTATGCTTTGAGAAGTAATAAGTATTTAGAAAAGTGAAGAAGTAAAGTAAGAAAAGAAGGTAGAGTTTCAGTTTAAAGGAGTATGCTTTGAGAAGTAATAAGTATTTAGAAAAGTGAAGAAGTAAAGTAAGAAAAGAATATCTAATGATAAGTTTTCGTAGCAAGCACTAAAATATAAATAAGAATATCCAAAATGTTAGTTATAATGTCACAATTACGAATCTGTATTCGGTTTGTCAAGATATGCTTTGAGAAGTAATAAGTATTTAGAAAAGTGAAAAAGTAAAGTAAGAAAAGAAGATAGAATTTCAGTTTAAAGGAGTATGCTTTGAGAAGTAATAAGTATTTAGAAAAGTGAAAAAGCAAAGTAAGAAAAGAAGGCAGAGTTTCAGTTTAAAGGAGTATGCTTTGAGAAGTAATAAGTATTTAGAAAAGTGAAGAAGCAAAGTAAGAAAAGAAGGTAGAGTTTTCAGTTTAAAGGAGTATGCTTTGAGAAGTAATAAGTATTTAGAAAAGTGAAGAAGTAAAGTAAGAAAAGAAGGTAGAGTTTCAGTTTAAAGGAGTATGCTTTGAGAAGTAATAAGTATTTAGAAAAGTGAAGAAGTAAAGTAAGAAAAGAAGGTAGAGTTTCAGTTTAAAGGAGTATGCTTTGAGAAGTAATAAGTATTAGAAAAGTGAAGAAGTAAAGTAAGAAAAGAATATCTAATGATAAGTTTTCGTAGCAAGCACTAAAATATAAATAAGAATATCCAAAATGTTAGTTATAATGTCACAATTACGAATCTGTATTCGGTTTGTCAAGATATGCTTTGAGAAGTAATAAGTAATTAGAAAAGTGAAGAAGTAAAGTAAGAAAAGAATATCTAATGATAAGTTTTCGTAGCAAGCACTAAAATATAAATAAGAATATCCAAAATGTTAGTTATAATGTCACAATTACGAATCTGTATTCGGTTTGTCAAGATATGCTTTGAGAAGTATAAGTATTTAGAAAAGTGAAAAAGTAAAGTAAGAAAAGAAGATAGAATTTCAGTTTAAAGGAGTATGCTTTGAGAAGTAATAAGTATTTAGAAAAGTGAAAAAGCAAAGTAAGAAAAGAAGGCAGAGTTTCAGTTTAAAGGAGTATGCTTTGAGAAGTAATAAGTATTTAGAAAAGTGAAGAAGCAAAGTAAGAAAAGAAGGTAGAGTTTTCAGTTTAAAGGAGTATGCTTTGAGAAGTAATAAGTATTTAGAAAAGTGAAGAAGTAAAGTAAGAAAAGAAGGTAGAGTTTCAGTTTAAAGGAGTATGCTTTGAGAAGTAATAAGTATTTAGAAAAGTGAAAAAGCAAAGTAAGAAAAGAAGGTAGAGTTTCAGTTTAAAGGAGTATGCTTTGAGAAGTAATAAGTATTTAGAAAAGTGAAGAAGTAAAGTAAGAAAAGAAGGTAGAGTTTCAGTTTAAAGGAGTATGCTTTGAGAAGTAATAAGTATTTAGAAAAGTGAAGAAGTAAAGTAAGAAAAGAAGGTAGAGTTTCAGTTTAAAGGAGTATGCTTTGAGAAGTAATAAGTATTTAGAAAAGTGAAGAAGTAAAGTAAGAAAAAAAGATAGAATTTCAGTTTAAAGGAGTATGCTTTGAGAAGTAATAAGTATTTAGAAAAGTGAAGAAGTAAAGTAAGAAAAGAAGGTAGAGTTTCAGTTTAAAGGAGTATGCTTTTAGAAGTAATAAGTATTTAGAAAAGTGAAAAAGCAAAGTAAGAAAAGAAGGCAGAGTTTCAGTTTAAAGGAGTATGCTTTGAGAAGTAATAAGTATTTAGAAAAGTGAAGAAGCAAAGTAAGAAAGAAGATAGAGTTTCAGTTTAAAGGAGTATGCTTTGAGAAGTAATAAGTATTTAGAAAAGTGAAAAAGCAAAGTAAGAAAAGAAGGCAGAGTTTCAGTTTAAAGGAGTATGCTTTGAGAAGTAATAAGTATTTAGAAAAGTGAAGAAGTAAAGTAAGAAAAGAAGGTAGAGTTTCAGTTTAAAGGAGTATGCTTTGAGAAGTAATAAGTATTTAGAAAAGTGAAGAAGTAAAGTAAGAAAAGAATATCTAATGATAAGTTTTCGTAGCAAGCACTAAAATATAAATAAGAATATCCAAAATGTTAGTTATAATGTCACAATTACGAATCTGTATTCGGTTTGTCAAGATATGCTTTGAGAAGTAATAAGTATTTAGAAAAGTGAAAAAGTAAAGTAAGAAAAGAAGATAGAATTTCAGTTTAAAGGAGTATGCTTTGAGAAGTAATAAGTATTTAGAAAAGTGAAAAAGCAAAGTAAGAAAAGAAGGCAGAGTTTCAGTTTAAAGGAGTATGCTTTGAGAAGTAATAAGTATTTAGAAAAGTGAAGAAGCAAAGTAAGAAAAGAAGGTAGAGTTTCAGTTTAAAGGAGTATGCTTTGAGAAGTAATAAGTATTTAGAAAAGTGAAGAAGTAAAGTAAGAAAAGAAGGTAGAGTTTCAGTTTAAAGGAGTATGCTTTGAGAAGTAATAAGTATTTAGAAAAGTGAAGAAGTAAAGTAAGAAAAGAAGGTAGAGTTTCAGTTTAAAGGAGTATGCTTTGAGAAGTAATAAGTATTTAGAAAAGTGAAGAAGTAAAGTAAGAAAAGAATATCTAATGATAAGTTTTCGTAGCAAGCACTAAAATATAAATAAGAATATCCAAAATGTTAGTTATAATGTCACAATTACGAATCTGTATTCGGTTTGTCAAGATATGCTTTGAGAAGTAATAAGTATTTAGAAAAGTGAAGAAGTAAAGTAAGAAAAGAATATCTAATGATAAGTTTTCGTAGCAAGCACTAAAATATAAATAAGAATATCCAAAATGTTAGTTATAATGTCACAATTACGAATCTGTATTCGGTTTGTCAAGATATGCTTTGAGAAGTAATAAGTATTTAGAAAAGTGAAAAAGTAAAGTAAGAAAAGAAGATAGAATTTCAGTTTAAAGGAGTATGCTTTGAGAAGTAATAAGTATTTAGAAAAGTGAAAAAGCAAAGTAAGAAAAGAAGGCAGAGTTTCAGTTTAAAGGAGTATGCTTTGAGAAGTAATAAGTATTTAGAAAAGTGAAGAAGCAAAGTAAGAAAAGAAGGTAGAGTTTCAGTTTAAAGGAGTATGCTTTGAGAAGTAATAAGTATTTAGAAAAGTGAAGAAGTAAAGTAAGAAAAGAAGGTAGAGTTTCAGTTTAAAGGAGTATGCTTTGAGAAGTAATAAGTATTTAGAAAAGTGAAAAAGCAAAGTAAGAAAAGAAGGTAGAGTTTCAGTTTAAAGGAGTATGCTTTGAGAAGTAATAAGTATTTAGAAAAGTGAAGAAGTAAAGTAAGAAAAGAATATCTAATGATAAGTTTTCGTAGCAAGCACTAAAATATAAATAAGAATATCCAAAATGTTAGTTATAATGTCACAATTACGAATCTGTATTCGGTTTGTCAAGATATGCTTTGAGAAGTAATAAGTATTTAGAAAAGTGAAGAAGTAAAGTAAGAAAAGAATATCTAATGATAAGTTTTCGTAGCAAGCACTAAAATATAAATAAGAATATCCAAAATGTTAGTTATAATGTCACAATTACGAATCTGTATTCGGTTTGTCAAGATATGCTTGTAGATGAAAGTTAGCCTATAGAAAAGTGAAGAAGTAAAGTAAGAAAAGAAGATAGAATTTCAGTTTAAAGGAGTATGCTTTGAGAAGTAATAAGTTTTAGAAAAGTGAAGAAGCAAAGTAAGAAAAGAAATAGAGTTTCAGTTTAAAGGAGTATGCTTTGAGAAGTAATAAGTATTTAGAAAAGTGAAAAAGCAAAGTAAGAAAAGAAGGCAGAGTTTCAGTTTAAAGGAGTATGCTTTGAGAAGTAATAAGTATTTAGAAAAGTGAAGAAGCAAAGTAAGAAAAGAAGATAGAGTTTCAGTTAAAGGAGTATGCTTTGAGAAGTAATAAGTATTTAGAAAAGTGAAAAAGCAAAGTAAGAAAAGAAGGCAGAGTTTCAGTTTAAAGGAGTATGCTTCGAGAAGTAATAAGTATTTAGAAAAGTGAAGAAGCAAAGTAAGAAAAGAAGGTAGAGTTTCAGTTTAAAGGAGTATGCTTTGAGAAGTAATAAGTATTTAGAAAAGTGAAGAAGTAAAGTAAGAAAAGAAGGTAGAGTTTCAGTTTAAAGGAGTATGCTTTGAGAAGTAATAAGTATTTAGAAAAGTGAAGAAGTAAAGTAAGAAAAGAAGGTAGAGTTTCAGTTTAAAGGAGTATGCTTTGAGAAGTAATAAGTATTTAGAAAAGTGAAGAAGTAAAGTAAGAAAAGAATATCTAATGATAAGTTTTCGTAGCAAGCACTAAAATATAAATAAGAATATCCAAAATGTTAGTTATAATGTCACAATTACGAATCTGTATTCGGTTTGTCAAGATATGCTTTGAGAAGTAATAAGTATTTAGAAAAGTGAAAAAGCAAAGTAAGAAAAGAAGGTAGAGTTTCAGTTTAAAGGAGTATGCTTTGAGAAGTAATAAGTATTTAGAAAAGTGAAAAAGCAAAGTAAGAAAAGAAGGCAGAGTTTCAGTTTAAAGGAGTATGCTTTGAGAAGTAATAAGTATTTAGAAAAGTGAAGAAGCAAAGTAAGAAAAGAAGATAGAGTTTCAGTTTAAAGGAGTATGCTTTGAGAAGTAATAAGTATTTAGAAAAGTGAAGAAGTAAAGTAAGAAAAGAATATCTAATGATAAGTTTTCGTAGCAAGCACTAAAATATAAATAAGAATATCCAAAATGTTAGTTATAATGTCACAATTACGAATCTGTATTCGGTTTGTCAAGATATGCTTTGAGAAGTAATAAGTATTTAGAAAAGTGAAAAAGCAAAGTAAGAAAAGAAGATAGAGTTTCAGTTTAAAGGAGTATGCTTTGAGAAGTAATAAGTATTTAGAAAAGTGAAGAAGCAAAGTAAGAAAAGAAGGTAGAGTTTCAGTTTAAAGGAGTATGCTTTGAGAAGTAATAAGTATTTAGAAAAGTGAAGAAGTAAAGTAAGAAAAGAAGGTAGAGTTTTCAGTTTAAAGGAGTATGCTTTGAGAAGTAATAAGTATTTAGAAAAGTGAAAAAGCAAAGTAAGAAAAGAAGGCAGAGTTTCAGTTTAAAGGAGTATGCTTTGAGAAGTAATAAGTATTTAGAAAAGTGAAGAAGTAAAGTAAGAAAAGAATATCTAATGATAAGTTTTCGTAGCAAGCACTAAAATATAAATAAGAATATCCAAAATGTTAGTTATAATGTCACAATTACGAATCTGTATTCGGTTTGTCAAGATATGCTTGTAGATGAAAGTTAGCCTATAGAAAAAGTGAAGAAGTAAAGTAAGAAAAGAAGGCAGAGTTTCAGTTTAAAGGAGTATGCTTTGAGAAGTAATAAGTTTTAGAAAAGTGAAGAAGCAAAGTAAGAAAAGAAATAGAGTTTCAGTTTAAAGGAGTATGCTTTGAGAAGTAATAAGTATTTAGAAAAGTGAAAAAGCAAAGTAAGAAAAGAAGGCAGAGTTTCAGTTTAAAGGAGTATGCTTTGAGAAGTAATAAGTATTTAGAAAAGTGAAGAAGCAAAGTAAGAAAAGAAGATAGAGTTTCAGTTTAAAGGAGTATGCTTTGAGAAGTAATAAGTATTTAGAAAAGTGAAAAAGCAAAGTAAGAAAAGAAGGCAGAGTTTCAGTTTAAAGGAGTATGCTTCGAGAAGTAATAAGTATTTAGAAAAGTGAAGAAGCAAAGTAAGAAAAGAAGGTAGAGTTTCAGTTTAAAGGAGTATGCTTTGAGAAGTAATAAGTATTTAGAAAAGTGAAGAAGTAAAGTAAGAAAAGAAGGTAGAGTTTCAGTTTAAAGGAGTATGCTTTGAGAAGTAATAAGTATTTAGAAAAGTGAAGAAGTAAAGTAAGAAAAGAAGGTAGAGTTTCAGTTTAAAGGAGTATGCTTTGAGAAGTAATAAGTATTTAGAAAAGTGAAGAAGTAAAGTAAGAAAAGAATATCTAATGATAAGTTTTCGTAGCAAGCACTAAAATATAAATAAGAATATCCAAAATGTTAGTTATAATGTCACAATTACGAATCTGTATTCGGTTTGTCAAGATATGCTTGTAGATGAAAGTTAGCCTATAGAAAAGTGAAGAAGTAAAGTAAGAAAAGAAGATAGAATTTCAGTTTAAAGGAGTATGCTTTGAGAAGTAATAAGTTTTAGAAAAGTGAAGAAGCAAAGTAAGAAAAGAAATAGAGTTTTCAGTTTAAAGGAGTATGCTTTGAGAAGTAATAAGTATTTAGAAAAGTGAAAAAGCAAAGTAAGAAAAGAAGGCAGAGTTTCAGTTTAAAGGAGTATGCTTTGAGAAGTAATAAGTATTTAGAAAAGTGAAGAAGCAAAGTAAGAAAAGAAGATAGAGTTTCAGTTTAAAGGAGTATGCTTTGAGAAGTAATAAGTATTTAGAAAAGTGAAAAAGCAAAGTAAGAAAAGAAGGCAGAGTTTCAGTTTAAAGGAGTATGCTTCGAGAAGTAATAAGTATTTAGAAAAGTGAAGAAGCAAAGTAAGAAAAGAAGGTAGAGTTTCAGTTTAAAGGAGTATGCTTTGAGAAGTAATAAGTATTTAGAAAAGTGAAGAAGTAAAGTAAGAAAAGAAGGTAGAGTTTCAGTTTAAAGGAGTATGCTTTGAGAAGTAATAAGTATTTAGAAAAGTGAAGAAGTAAAGTAAGAAAAGAAGGTAGAGTTTCAGTTTAAAGGAGTATGCTTTGAGAAGTAATAAGTATTTAGAAAAGTGAAGAAGTAAAGTAAGAAAAGAATATCTAATGATAAGTTTTCGTAGCAAGCACTAAAATATAAATAAGAATATCCAAAATGTTAGTTATAATGTCACAATTACGAATCTGTATTCGGTTTGTCAAGATATGCTTTGAGAAGTAATAAGTATTTAGAAAAGTGAAAAAGCAAAGTAAGAAAAGAAGGTAGAGTTTCAGTTTAAAGGAGTATGCTTTGAGAAGTAATAAGTATTTAGAAAAGTGAAAAAGCAAAGTAAGAAAAGAAGGCAGAGTTTCAGTTTAAAGGAGTATGCTTTGAGAAGTAATAAGTATTTAGAAAAGTGAAGAAGCAAAGTAAGAAAAGAAGATAGAGTTTCAGTTTAAAGGAGTATGCTTTGAGAAGTAATAAGTATTTAGAAAAGTGAAGAAGTAAAGTAAGAAAAGAATATCTAATGATAAGTTTTCGTAGCAAGCACTAAAATATAAATAAGAATATCCAAAATGTTAGTTATAATGTCACAATTACGAATCTGTATTCGGTTTGTCAAGATATGCTTTGAGAAGTAATAAGTATTTAGAAAAGTGAAAAAGCAAAGTAAGAAAAGAAGATAGAGTTTCAGTTTAAAGGAGTATGCTTTGAGAAGTAATAAGTATTTAGAAAAGTGAAGAAGCAAAGTAAGAAAAGAAGGTAGAGTTTCAGTTTAAAGGAGTATGCTTTGAGAAGTAATAAGTATTTAGAAAAGTGAAGAAGTAAAGTAAGAAAAGAAGGTAGAGTTTCAGTTTAAAGGAGTATGCTTTGAGAAGTAATAAGTATTTAGAAAAGTGAAAAAGCAAAGTAAGAAAAGAAGGCAGAGTTTCAGTTAAAGGAGTATGCTTTGAGAAGTAATAAGTATTTAGAAAAGTGAAGAAGTAAAGTAAGAAAAGAATATCTAATGATAAGTTTCGTAGCAAGCACTAAAATATAAATAAGAATATCCAAAATGTTAGTTATAATGTCACAATTACGAATCTGTATTCGGTTTGTCAAGATATGCTTTGAGAAGTAATAAGTATTTAGAAAAGTGAAAAAGCAAAGTAAGAAAAGAAGATAGAGTTTCAGTTTAAAGGAGTATGCTTTGAGAAGTAATAAGTATTTAGAAAAGTGAAGAAGCAAAGTAAGAAAAGAAGATAGAGTTTCAGTTTAAAGGAGTATGCTTTGAGAAGTAATAAGTATTTAGAAAAGTGAAAAAGCAAAGTAAGAAAAGAAGGCAGAGTTTCAGTTTAAAGGAGTATGCTTCGAGAAGTAATAAGTATTTAGAAAAGTGAAGAAGCAAAGTAAGAAAAGAAGGTAGAGTTTCAGTTTAAAGGAGTATGCTTTGAGAAGTAATAAGTATTTAGAAAAGTGAAGAAGTAAAGTAAGAAAAGAAGGCAGAGTTTCAGTTTAAAGGAGTATGCTTTGAGAAGTAATAAGTATTTAGAAAAGTGAAGAAGCAAAGTAAGAAAAGAAGATAGAGTTTCAGTTTAAAGGAGTATGCTTTGAGAAGTAATAAGTATTTAGAAAAGTGAAGAAGTAAAGTAAGAAAAGAAGGTAGAGTTTCAGTTTAAAGGAGTATGCTTTGAGAAGTAATAAGTATTTAGAAAAGTGAAAAAGCAAAGTAAGAAAAGAAGGCAGAGTTTCAGTTTAAAGGAGTATGCTTTGAGAAGTAATAAGTATTTAGAAAAGTGAAGAAGCAAAGTAAGAAAAGAAGATAGAGTTTCAGTTTAAAGGAGTATGCTTTGAGAAGTAATAAGTATTTAGAAAAGTGAAGAAGTAAAGTAAGAAAAGAAGGTAGAGTTTCAGTTTAAAGGAGTATGCTTTGAGAAGTAATAAGTATTTAGAAAAGTGAAAAAGCAAAGTAAGAAAAGAAGGCAGAGTTTCAGTTTAAAGGAGTATGCTTCGAGAAGTAATAAGTATTTAGAAAAGTGAAGAAGCAAAGTAAGAAAAGAAGGTAGAGTTTCAGTTTAAAGGAGTATGCTTTGAGAAGTAATAAGTATTTAGAAAAGTGAAAAAGCAAAGTAAGAAAAGAAGGCAGAGTTTCAGTTTAAAGGAGTATGCTTTGAGAAGTAATAGTATTTAGAAAAGTGAAGAAGCAAAGTAAGAAAAGAAGATAGAGTTTCAGTTTAAAGGAGTATGCTTTGAGAAGTAATAAGTATTTAGAAAAGTGAAAAAGCAAAGTAAGAAAAGAAGGCAGAGTTTCAGTTTAAAGGAGTATGCTTCGAGAAGTAATAAGTATTTAGAAAAGTGAAGAAGCAAAGTAAGAAAAGAAGGTAGAGTTTCAGTTTAAAGGAGTATGCTTTGAGAAGTAATAAGTATTTAGAAAAGTGAAGAAGTAAAGTAAGAAAAGAAGGTAGAGTTTCAGTTTAAAGGAGTATGCTTTGAGAAGTAATAAGTATTTAGAAAAGTGAAGAAGTAAAGTAAGAAAAGAAGGTAGAGTTTCAGTTTAAAGGAGTATGCTTTGAGAAGTAATAAGTATTTAGAAAAGTGAAGAAGTAAAGTAAGAAAAGAATATCTAATGATAAGTTTTCGTAGCAAGCACTAAAATATAAATAAGAATATCCAAAATGTTAGATATAATGTCACAATTACGAATCTGTATTCGGTTTGTCAAGATATGCTTTGAGAAGTAATAAGTATTTAGAAAAGTGAAAAAGCAAAGTAAGAAAAGAAGGTAGAGTTTCAGTTTAAAGGAGTATGCTTTGAGAAGTAATAAGTATTTAGAAAAGTGAAAAAGCAAAGTAAGAAAAGAAGGCAGAGTTTCAGTTTAAAGGAGTATGCTTTGAGAAGTAATAAGTATTTAGAAAAGTGAAGAAGCAAAGTAAGAAAAGAAGATAGAGTTTCAGTTTAAAGGAGTATGCTTTGAGAAGTAATAAGTATTTAGAAAAGTGAAGAAGTAAAGTAAGAAAAGAATATCTAATGATAAGTTTTCGTAGCAAGCACTAAAATATAAATAAGAATATCCAAAATGTTAGTTATAATGTCACAATTACGAATCTGTATTCGGTTTGTCAAGATATGCTTTGAGAAGTAATAAGTATTTAGAAAAGTGAAAAAGCAAAGTAAGAAAAGAAGATAGAGTTTCAGTTTAAAGGAGTATGCTTTGAGAAGTAATAAGTATTTAGAAAAGTGAAAAAGCAAAGTAAGAAAAGAAGGCAGAGTTTCAGTTAAAGGAGTATGCTTTGAGAAGTAATAAGTATTTAGAAAAGTGAAGAAGTAAAGTAAGAAAAGAAGGTAGAGTTTCAGTTTAAAGGAGTATGCTTTGAGAAGTAATAAGTATTTAGAAAAGTGAAAAAGCAAAGTAAGAAAAGAAGGCAGAGTTTCAGTTTAAAGGAGTATGCTTTGAGAAGTAATAAGTATTTAGAAAAGTGAAGAAGTAAAGTAAGAAAAGAATATCTAATGATAAGTTTTCGTAGCAAGCACTAAAATATAAATAAGAATATCCAAAATGTTAGTTATAATGTCACAATTACGAATCTGTATTCGGTTTGTCAAGATATGCTTTGAGAAGTAATAAGTATTTAGAAAAGTGAAAAAGCAAAGTAAGAAAAGAAGGTAGAGTTTCAGTTTAAAGGAGTATGCTTTGAGAAGTAATAAGTATTTAGAAAAGTGAAGAAGTAAAGTAAGAAAAGAAGGTAGAGTTTCAGTTTAAAGGAGTATGCTTTGAGAAGTAATAAGTATTTAGAAAAGTGAAAAAGCAAAGTAAGAAAAGAAGGCAGAGTTTCAGTTTAAAGGAGTATGCTTTGAGAAGTAATAAGTATTTAGAAAAGTGAAGAAGCAAAGTAAGAAAAGAAGATAGAGTTTCAGTTTAAAGGAGTATGCTTTGAGAAGTAATAAGTATTTAGAAAAGTGAAAAAGCAAAGTAAGAAAAGAAGGCAGAGTTTCAGTTTAAAGGAGTATGCTTTGAGAAGTAATAAGTATTTAGAAAAGTGAAGAAGCAAAGTAAGAAAAGAAGGTAGAGTTTCAGTTTAAAGGAGTATGCTTTGAGAAGTAATAAGTATTTAGAAAAGTGAAAAAGCAAAGTAAGAAAAGAAGGCAGAGTTTCAGTTTAAAGGAGTATGCTTTGAGAAGTAATAAGTATTTAGAAAAGTGAAGAAGCAAAGTAAGAAAAGAAGATAGAGTTTCAGTTTAAAGGAGTATGCTTTGAGAAGTAATAAGTATTTAGAAAAGTGAAAAAGCAAAGTAAGAAAAGAAGGCAGAGTTTCAGTTTAAAGGAGTATGCTTTGAGAAGTAATAAGTATTTAGAAAAGTGAAAAAGCAAAGTAAGAAAAGAAGGCAGAGTTTCAGTTTAAAGGAGTATGCTTTGAGAAGTAATAAGTATTTAGAAAAGTGAAGAAGCAAAGTAAGAAAAGAAGATAGAGTTTCAGTTTAAAGGAGTATGCTTTGAGAAGTAATAAGTATTTAGAAAAGTGAAAAAGCAAAGTAAGAAAAGAAGGCAGAGTTTCAGTTTAAAGGAGTATGCTTTGAGAAGTAATAAGTATTTAGAAAAGTGAAGAAGCAAAGTAAGAAAAGAAGGTAGAGTTTCAGTTTAAAGGAGTATGCT